>JAIPRL010000098.1:0-216537 GCA_025469235.1 Pemphigus obesinymphae
GAAATTAAAATTCTCGATTTTACAAAATCGTATTTTTCGTAATTTTTTGATAGTTTTTGCTTACGCATTAAAAAACTATTATGAAAATCGAAAAATGACCTCTCAAAAGTACCAACTAGATGCAATTAGCTACCGGAAACGGGTATGAGCGTAAAGATCGGAGCACTCCTTCTGGTAGAAAAAGTGTTAACAAAAAAAAAAAAATAAATAAAAAAATAAAAATAAACATCATTGTAAAACCATAAGCTTACTCGCTACGCTCAGAATCTAAAAGTCACCAATATTTTGGAGTTGCGCCCCCATTCCTTAAAAATCTAGTTAATAAGCAAAAAAAGAAAATCATCAACTTACTTTTACAAGATTTTGCCCTCCGAATTTTTCGCCCCCCTCCCCAATCTTAGAAATTTAATGATAGATATTACGGAATTTTGACTTTTGCGCCCCTGGCCTAGGCCAGTTTCGCCAAGCCTTTGCTACGGCTCTGCTAGCGTATATGTATAATTGTTTTGTGATGTTATAACAATTAATAATATATTATATATAGCATTTTAATAAGAACAATATTTTTTATTTTTTAATAATTAAGTTTTAGAATTTACAGATAATAAAATATTACAATACATCTAGCACATATTTTCTATAATATATATATATATATATATATATTTAAAATTCAAATCGGATCTCAGTTGGTTTTTAACCAATCCTATATTTTAACAATATTAACATAATAACATACATGTATTTATATGACCTAGAATATTTGGATGTTAATTTAATCCGCTTTGATTAATAAATAATAAAAGATATTTGCCATTTGTACATTAGATTGTAGATTATGTTGAGCATAATCTTTGATAATCTACTTTGGTGCATTGTTCTTCAATCATGGAGAACTTGAAAAATATTACTTTGCGTACTATAATTATGAAACTTAATAAAGTTCTCATTTCTTGACTACATTTTATTGAATAAATACTCAATTTATTGGTGATATTTTGTAAATAATATGTGACAATATAACATATTCTAAGTACTTATATTTTAATTTTTTGTTAATTGTTTTCATAACATAAAAAGTTCATTATTTTCAAATACCTTTAAAAAATTCAATTTCGAAATGCAGACGAATTAAGGGATAATTAATGGCAAGTGCGTGGTGATCAATATAATGATTACAACCTTCAACATAATGTGACCACTAATAACATAAATAATATTCCGACTTATAATAATCTGATAATACCAGTAACGAAAACATTTTTAACTAATAAATTACAAAATTAAATTATTAAGTTTGACAATTAAAAACGAACTCGAATTTTAAACTTACAGAATAATTTACTGCAGAATGAAATCTTTAAATTACGATTTTTGTATTTGTTTAAAAATATTATAATCCAACAACAAGTTAAATTTCTTTAAATTTAAAATCATATAAGCATATTTTTTGCGTGGCACATTATAAACATGTAATATCGAATGTAAAAAAAGTCGGCGTTAAAACCACATCAATGGAATATTCCATTAAGCAATATTATATGTGTGACGTGATAAAATATTAATAACAGTTATGCGATATGGTATACAGTATATATACCCATTTATATATATATATCTCATTTTTATTTACTTCACTTTGTAATTAAAAAAAATAATAATAACAAAAGGAAATAATACTCGTTAAAAAGTTGAAGGCAGATTTTTAAAAGGAAAAGTTAATTTTTCTTCAGAAATCCATGCTATACTAATTGGAACGATCTCGTTATATATACTCAAGGCTAATTTTTTTTTTTGTTTTTTTAAATGAACAACGAACGTAGGTTTTTGTCGTTCTATTTTTTTTCTTTGTTCATTAAAAAATTATTTTTAGTTAATTTTATATATTTATTTATTTTTGTAAGGCAAACATGTATTTTTTAAAGTTAACATGAGTTATGATTTAAAAATTATATTTATTTGGAAAAATACTAACATATTCCATCATCCACAAAGTCTTATCCCAAGTAACATGAAAATATTTATTAAATACTAAATAAACATTACAATTTCAATATTCAATATTTTATAAACATTTTTTTCATTTAATTTTAATTTTATATTCATTGGATTTTCATTAAAAAAAAAACAAATTAAAATTTTAATAAATATTAGAAAATAAATATTTTATAATCATTAGAAAATAAATGATAAAAAAATGACAAATTTCGTGCAACTATTTCCGATTAGGCCAGATTTGAACCCGGGACATTCTTTCTCAAACAACCTATACACTATTTATCGGGGATTACCTTTTAGTCGAAACCGCAGGTATATAAATACAGCACTTAGTGAATGACAATGACATATTGGGCGGCCGCAGAATATCTGATGGATCTTAAAGGGAAAACGATCAAATATGGGCTTTTAATAGGGGAACATTCCTGAATATTTGTTTTAATGACATAAACTATCACTAAGAAAGTTTTTTATTGAAATTCGACATTTAAGGGGAAAAAGGTGAGGTTAGGTCAAATATTATTTAACGCCAAGACCAAACTACTTGTCATAGAAAGTTGAAATTTTGAGAAAATATTTCTTTAATGTCATAGGTACACGCATAAAAAGGATTTTTGAAATACAACTTGTAAAGGGAATAGGGTAGGGGTGGTAAATTAATACTCAAAGCCTAGCATAAACTACTGATTGTAGAAAACATTAATTATAAATAGTCAGACTGTTCATGGGCGAACTGCGAAGCCGAGTAATTTATTTTGTAACTATATATAAGTATATAAATACAAATATAATATATAGGAAGTAGGTACCATATAATACTAAATATATAAATTAATAATATTATATAATATTAAATAATAAATGTTTATCAATAATTAATATTTATTTCTTATATAATATATAAATTATAAAAGTTAAATATTTGTATTTAAATATTAGTTAAATAATTACTTAATAATAGTAAAATAATTATAATTCTAAATAAAAAAAACAATATTTATTAATATTATACATTGGAAATTGTTATCTGGGATTGTATATTATAATAGTGTATCTATAAATTGTGCATACATTATATTATATAGGTACATTTATATATAAATATATATATTTTAAGGTATTATTTAAGTCCCATCCATTTCCCACCTAATCAACATTCAATTTTCCACAAAATACATACAATATAGTTTGTTTTCTACTACTTATTATGTTATCAAAATTTACTTTATTTTTCAAGAAACCCTGATTTATAAAAATAAATAGTTTTTGATTAATGTATGAATTATTTTTATAACTTTATATAATATTTTTAAAGTAAGTTACTACTTTCGTACAACGATTAAAAATTACTAATTTTTGAAGAGTATAGAATACAATAATAACTATGTACCAATTTAAAAGGTATTTATTAAACCAAAATTAATACCATATAAAAAAACAAAAATATAAATACGTTTTACAAAAACCGAAAATTACAAAATAATAAAACCAATTCTTATACGTTTTATACACGAAATTTAAACCTCTATCTTTCATTCACTAAACAAGTGTTCCAAGTTGTTTTATTTCAATTTTCTGCTAAATATGATACTGAATTTTAATCTATTAATGAACACACAGTAAATACACAATAGCTTATTTCGTATATTTTTCAGTAGTCCACATGCATGTAGGGCGATTGATTATTCTTATGGCTCCGGTCGCCATATTATTACCGAAATCCCCACTTATGTTTTTGTGTTTTGATTATATAGACGCGCGTCATATTATATGACGGGCAATTGTCAACATCGGTCCAGCACCGAGTGCTGTTAGATACTCACGCAGATGTATCTACATATATTTTTAAAATCCAATCACCTCGTAGTGTTTTCATAACCATGGAAAACAATTTTTACTTTCAATAATAATATTTTGAAAATGCATTACAATATAAATATAAATAATTGTTAATATTTAAATCAATATCTAACTTGTTAATAAGTAATTTGTTATGTAGAATCTTAGGGTGGGGAGGGGCGATCGCCCTGTCACCCCTACACACGAGTTTTTGTACTGGTTGTACTAATATTTCGGGGGGTTCGTTCGCTCACTTCCCTCACTCGGACAGTTTAATTCGAAAATTCGATTGGCTGCAAAACACTACATCGAGTAAATAATAGGTTCAATTTAATACGTTTTAGGTCTATTTCTTTTGGTTGATTTTAAAAATAGCTCGTTATAAAACATTTTTTTGTTTTTGTATACAGAAACACATTATATAAGTACATATTTAAATAATTCAACGACTTAAAGGATATGACAATTATTGGTGTCTCAAGTTCGACACGAGAAAAATGGATTCGTCGGAAAAAATATAGTTACACGGTTGATTCATATAAACGATATTTAAGGACAAGATCTGCCTTTCAATGAATATTAAAAAATGTTTTTAAAACAAGTACATATAAACATAACTTCAAGAGTTTTTATTTATAGATCTACATACGCCAATATTTATTTATTTATTTATTTATTTATAAATTAATAATATTATTCTGTTGTTAGTGTAGAGTACTTGAAAATAGGTGAAATGGTGAATGATTGAGTGGTTAGTTGAAGTCACTACTCTTGAAAATGTTTTATTTCGTATTGTAGTTTTACTGTGCAAATATATAGAACTGTGTACATATGTACATACATTATATATACCTAGCTATATAAACAAAATAAAATAATGATTAAATCATCATACCGCCGAAAAAATCCCACCTATTTTTACTATATTTCATAGTATAAGTACATATTATAAAATATAGGAATCAGGGAGGCAATCTTAACGCGAATAGTTCTAATTGAGAAACAAATCAGAAGAAACAAAGATACATTTATTGCCTTTGTCGATTTGGAGAAGGCGTTTGATAATGTAAAGTGGAGTATATTATTCGATATTATAAAAACAACTGGAATTAAGTATTATGACAGAAGATGTATCTATAATTTATACAAAAACCAAACTTTATAGTACGCATAAATGGAAAAGAAGAAGTAGCAAAAATCAAAAAGGGGGTACGACAGGGCTGTAATCTATCACCAATGCTGTTTAATCTATATATTGAAGATGTAATGAAAGAATTAATGATAGAAGTAAACCAAGGAATTAGAATAGGTGGAGAAACAATTAACGCACTGAGATTTGCTGATGACATTGCTTTTTGTACAGAAACAGAGAATGACCTGCAAAAGATTTTAACTAATATAAATAAAATATTATGGGACAAATATGGAATGCGATTAAATAAAAAAAAGACAAAGGTTATGGTGTGCAGCAAGACAAACCCTATTCAGCTTAATATAAATATAGATAACGCACGCACAGAACAAGTGCATTACTTTAATTACTTAGGAAGTAAAATAACGGAAGATGGCCGATGTAAAGATGAAAATCTAAGTAGAATAGCACAAGCGAAGAGGGCTTTCCGGAGTAAAATACACCTATTAACCACTAATAGTGTGGCCTTAGAGGTAAGGAAAAGGTTCTTAAAAATATATGTATGGAGTATTGTCTTATATGGCTGTGAAACTTGAACAATCAGTAGGTACAATAGAGAAAAGAAAACTAGAGGCCTTCGAAATGTGGTGTTATCGTAGAATGTTAACGATTAAATGGATTGATAGAATAACGAATGAAGCAGTACTAAATGGAATAAAGGAAATGAGAGTACTATGGCATACCATAAAAGTAGTAGATTTAGTAGAGCTAAAATGATAGGACATCTACTACGCCATGACAGTCTATCGAAAAGTGTCATAGAAGATGACATCGAAGGTCATATCGGAAGAGGAAGATCTAGGATGGAGTACATGAAACAAATCATAATTGACATGGGGAAGAATAGTTACAAGGAATTAAAGGAACTGAGTAACGATAGGGATGCATAGAGAACTGCAGCAAACCAATCAAACGATTGAAGACGTAAAGAAGAAGTAAATACTATTTTTGAAAAAAATAATAGCTTATAAATTATATGAATAAATTATTATATTTTATTACAGGTAAAAACAATTTTGGATATTAGATTACGCGTAACAGAATTTGGAATTAATTGTCGATATAATTCAGTATTCTACAGATAGATTTATTACCAACACTTACAATAGAAATTTATTCGTCCATGATATTGTGTTTTGATTAAATTTATATTAAACGGTAGATTTATAAAAGTATTGTATACTTTACAAAACTTTGGGACCTCGATATTTATATTAATATACATGCTTACCATAAACAATGTATAAAATACAGATATACAAATCAAATTAATAATCAATGGTTAAGGTTGAAAAAATGCCTAACATATAATCATTGACTTTTCAGGAGAAAAAAAATTTACATTAAATACAAGCCATTTCTATTGTATTAATTATCGTATTAATATTAAAGAATAATTAAATTAAAAAGAATATATTTTTTTTTTATGTGGGTATTAATTATATTATGGTATACTTTTTGATAAATATGATTCATATACAATTGAAAATGATAAAAACCTCTCTAATTTTAAACTCTCGCAAAATGTAAGTTAAAGTCTATTTTTCATTATGCAGTCCTATAAAAATATTAATATTAAGTGAAGATTATTACATATAAAATACGGACCATTGTATGAATGATTATAAAAGAGAGTTTTTTATCCACATATTTTACAATTTCAATTAAAATTTGATACTTAGTTCATTACATTTTACTATGAAAACTATGTATTAAAAAATGTCAAAATTAATTATGACAATGATGTATATAAAGACGCATGGATGGGCAGTCGAAACGGGGATATAAGGAATTGAACTTCCGTAAAGAAAGGTAAAACTAAAATCAAGTAATTTAAAAACCAAAAACCAAAAACCCAACTTTAGAAAAAAATGCTATAAAGCCAACTAAATACAAAAATAGATAAAATAGCATAGTTAAATAAAATATATATTATTATTGTATATATATATATATTTATGTTATATTTCAAATATGTAAATCATAAAAGCCTTTTAAGCTTGCCGCACACATGATCAGAACTGTCAGATCGTATCGGAACGAAAAAAATAATTTAACATAATTTTAAATGAGGCCCCGCACACCAGATCTTTGTCGGATATATTTTGACGTAATAAAGTAGAGGGTCTGACAATTGTTGACAAAGAGAGGGGGTCTAAAAGGCCATAAATGTGCTGACGTACATACTTAACCCACCCATTGCCATATTAATATTATGTGTCCACTGTCTTTTATTCTTATAGATTCTTCTTCCTCTGCTTCCGCTAATAATGCTAAAATAATGTTTTCCACACTACTCTCATCACACATCGTACATAAGTGAGTGACCACTAACTACCGTCTACAGGTAACGAAAATCAAAAACTCGTTTCCGTTCAGACGTAGTGTGTGGACAAAATTATTTTCTGATAGCGTGTTCCGACGCGTTCGGATTTGATCCGTTTCGATCCGACGGTTCCGATCGAGTATGCAGTAAGCTTTAAATCGTACGACACATGCAAATAGATGTCACATCAGTTTTACATTGTAATATGAAAAATGTATTCTCATAGTATATACCCGGATATGGGTACTCGATCACAAATTTGAGTAGTATTCCTTATACATTTTAAATATTTCCGTTTAAAATAATTTATTACAGTAAATTAAATACTTTTTAAAGATATTTTATTCCTTTCAAGAAAAATACATTTAATTAGAATTTTCCAATTATATATTTAAATATTTTTTTTTAGTTTGTAAATAGTTGTCCTTGCAGTAAATATAATAATTAGAACCCCCTCAGACACACATTGTTTACTGTTATATAAGTATAGTGTAATTAATACTTATTATTTTCATTATTGAAATTTAGTAGGTATATGTAGATAAGAAAAAGTATTTTAAAAAAATTCGGAATACTTTTTGTAAAATTTTCCATATACTTTATTCTTAAAATATTGAAATACATATTCTGAAGTATGTGGAATGTGCATTCGAAATACTTTTAAAAAGTATTTTACTCTAGTTTATTCGATTACTGACGTAAAGGTACACCTGCATTACGTATCATGCGAACTAAAAGGCCTTTGTGATTTATCTATTAAGTATATTATTCTTTATTGAGTTTAATAATTTATGCTATTTCATTTATTTTTGTATATAGTTTTACGATACCTCCACTATGTGCAAAATTCAGTCACAATATAGAAATTTCACCTTAGTCATTATTATATAGTAACTGCACCGTGACATGTGATGTTAATTATTAGTTTATTCCCCTCTGCAATACTCTATAAACACTTAATGTCTTGTTTTTCGAAGTGGATTTGAGAAGTGCGCGTTATGTCTTAAACACAACTTCTTTGAGATGCTAATTAAAATTTTACCAAAATAAATATTTACTATTGCAAACTTCTTGAAGGCTGCCAGATTAGAACTTATGACCTATAAATATTTAATATTTAAATTTGACGCACTAAAATCTACCTAAGAGCAGAACGTGACTATTTATATAATGTAGAATATGTGCTAATTTTTAGTCACTAGTTACAACGGAATTGAAAAAATTTAAGCCATATATTTAAGTCATGTTCAATCAAAATAGACGAGTTAAATTTACCCTCTGATTTCGTTCTTTGCATCCTTCCATTGCAGAAAAGAATTAGTACTTCCGTGTACCTGTTTATATGTATACTTCTTATTTTTAAGTAACTTTTATGAATTCATTTTGACATTAAAAACTAATTAATAATAATAACTAATATTCAATTAATAACTTCTATGTAACATAATATTACGTCATATTATATTCACATAGGTAGTAGTGCGGGATATTAGATATATCACAATGTAATCATTTTTCTTCCACATCTGTTAGATAACACAAAAATATTTTATAATGTACCGTCAAATTTAGAACAAAAACGAACACCGTAACAATTTCTTTATGATTATACATATTATATCATACTTTTTCATTTTCATTTTCATTCAAGATTTTTTTTTCATGTTTAAAATACATTGAAAAAACCTCTGTTATTTTGATAATAAAATTACTATCACTATATAGGGAACCAACATTATTTAAAATTAACTATTACATGTTTGATAAAATAAAAAAATTTAATTCCACAAAAATATGATTTACTTTTATTTGGTAAATACGTATTTCAAAATTGGATTGTTTTTCAAGGGGGAGGGGGGAAGTATTCTATTTCAAATTCAGGTGTAGAGGATTTTAGAAGTTTACTGGACGGTTACTTTTGTAACCGTTAAGGAACACGTAGTGGGTTTATATGCTAGAAATGTGTGGGAATGGAGATGAGATGATAGATTTTTTACGTTTGGAGGAGGAAGAGTTGATGTATTTGGAAATAGACGGGATGTTGGTAGATTTCCTAATGGAGTGGTTACTAACGTATAGGGAAAGGCTTGTAATTTTGCGAAGGATATTGGATTGAACGACTTCGATGTAGGACAAGTTAGTGTTTGAGATGTTGGAAATTCAAGCAAGACAGACGATGGATAAGATGGGGCTCATGTAGGATTTCAAAATGTAAAGTTTACTTTGGATGTTAAGAGGAATGTTGATGTTAATTATGGGGAAAAGCAGATAACCGGCAGCTTGCGTTTTATTAAAAACGTGCTTGATATGAAATGAGAAATGTAGAATCGATGTGAACACCCAGGTACCTAATCGAGTGGGACTAGATTATTGGAGTATTATAGATTTTGAGTGTTGGGGTATATTGGATGCTTTTGTTGGTGAAGAAGATGGCTGAAATTTTGGAGAGGTTGATAGAAATCCTCCAATGTTGGAACTCGGGTTGGATTAAGTTGATTTATTTTTGGAAATTAGAAGCTGTGGCGGAATTTGAGATGCTAAGGGCATCGAGAAGAGTGTCAAGAGTGCGACTTTGCTTTGGAGTGGAGAAGGAGATTGTTGACGTATATAGCGAACAACTGTGGGGAGATGTAGAAACCTTGGGGACCCCCACGTTGATGTTCCTAATGGAGGAGAATTGGTTTTCTACCTTGATGGAAAATTTTTTTGTTGAGGAGAAATGGTTTGAGAATTTTGACGAGTTAGGTGGGGACTCCTAGGGAAATAAGTTTAAATATGAGGTCGGGATGCCAGACTTTGTCGATTGCCTTTTGGATATAGAGGAGGACCAATATTGTTTTTTTAGGATTAAGGGCTTGTTAAAATGTTTTAGAGCAGAGTTAGAGATGTGGTCAGGGCCAGGGGCGCTTTCTTTTTGGAATTTTGGAATGGTGTCTTGAACTTCGACGGAGAAGAAGAAAATTATTTTTTAGTGATTAGGAGAAGAGTTGTGGTTGGAAAAGGTATCGTGAATCAGGACATCAGAAAGAATGGAATAGTCTGGAGATTTTAATTAAACTTTCATGGTATCACTGTATAATTGGGTTTTACCAATAGGATCGTAGATTAAAGAGTTGTTGTTGTACTAAAGTGGCTTGGAGGGAAGGCGTTTGCGTAGGAGGCTTTTATTGATTTGATAGAAGGTGGAGCGACCGTTTGGGTCTGATTTAAATGAGCCCAAGAGGTTGAAATAGTCGTTCTCGCGGTGCGAGGAGAAAAGGTTTTGAACAAGAAGAGTTTAGGCGTTTAATTGAGAAGTAATGATTGGATTACGGATTCTTTACTATTTGGAACGGAGGTACTTTCTGGGAAATCTCGCGAAAAATATATTGAGGGAGATCTTGTTTGGGATTGGGAGGGGTGAAGATAGAGGTGCAGTTGAAAATTGCGGTGAAAATGGTTTCAAAAAGTTTGGAAATTTTGAATTCAATGTTTTGAGGATAGGAAATATTTGGAAGAGGGAAAAGTTTGAGTTTGATTTTTTTGAATTTTTTCCAATTCGTGATGTGAGAGGTTTTATTTTCAGGGGAGAGGGGGTGAGAAGCACTGTGATTCAGGTTTAATATGATAGGAGAGTGATCTAATATTATAAGGAGAGTTCGGCTAGAAAGTTGGTCAGTTTAAAATTTAGTCACCTGGTTTTAAGAAGTGCAATGTTGAGGATTTTGGGTTAGTGGTTGGGTTTATCAGGATAATGAGTAGGAGAGAACGGGACTGCTACTGTGATGTCTAGTTTTTGATCGAGGTAGCGTTGAATAATGCGGCCTAAATAATGAATAATGTGTTGAGCACTAGGCTGTTCCAGGGTGGATTTTTGGCACTGAGATAGCCAACGATAATTGTGACCATGTTAGGGGAGAGGAGGTCTGAAGGTGGGTGTTTGGACTTTTATACATGGCCATGATACTCATTTCTAAGTTTCCCAGACGAATGTGGATTGAAGTATTGGTTAAAGAAGTTGTAAGAATTTTGACATAGTGATGGATAAGAAGACCCACGATGTGAAGAGTATTGGTGTAGTAGGAGTGAAAGTTGGGGAGTAGGACTGTAGGCGAAGTGGGTTACATTAAGGAGTAGGATAATAGCCGACAATCCTTATATATTAAACAAACCGGTTACTCATCCTTCGAAAACGGAACGTGGTTGGCGATAACCAATTTGTTTAATATGTAAGGACTTTCGGCGGCCATTAGACGGCCAGTCGTTATTGCGTACTAAAGATGATAACATAGTTATCGAAATATGTATTTACTAAATAAAAGTAAATCATATTTTTGTGGAATTGAATATTTTCATTTTATTAGTAGAAAATCCATATGTACTTAAATTATAAACAATATTTTACATGTTTGTAATGTATTTAATATTTATTATCGTACAAAGTAAAGAGTTTAACATCACAATTTTACCATAATGTGCACTGATTTTTAATATGAAATCAAAGTTGCATTTAAAATCAACATTTCTGTTTGAAATCCTTCCATATAGAAACCGGTTTAATAGTAAAAACGATATATCGCACATGTATACCTCCATATGGTATGACATCCTGCGATACAATAACATAACTTTGCGAAAAATTCCTAGACGTGTGGTCTCACTGCGGTGGTGAACAAAAATGGCCTCCGAAGTTTTTCGACTTCTTTTTATTAGATTATATTATATAGCCACAAGTTTATCTAAACAAAACTAAAACTATTTCCGGACTGAATAAAAAATACATAATATTAAATACAGTTTTATTGATATTAATTCAATATTTAAGTTAAACTTTAAATTTTTTTTTATTCATCTATTAGGTACTTTAGTGAAACTACTCATTATACTGTTGTAAAGTAAATTAAGATAGTTATCACTATAGGTACTTATACTGATACACTTTAATAATAATTTATAAAATAATGAAAATTAATATTTAAAACTTCTTTAATATAATAGGGTTGGCGCAGTATATAATAATTATGAAATAAATTATGCGCTAAATACGATGGAGGGTTGGAATAATTTTGGCCGTGACAAGAATAATGATAATTATAACCTGCGAAGTGAGTATAAAACATCTGTGTGGTGTATTTTTGTCCTACAAGGGTTTTACTATGGACAATAAAAATTGTATTCGTTTAAAATTGTGCAGACGCTGAATAATGTACGATCCTAAAAGCAATGCGTTTTATTACATCTAAATAATCGTCTTAGATGAAAATATACTAAAATTAAAATTAAAAAAGATTGTTAAGTCCCAGTGAGCATTGGTTGAGATCTTCTGTACAGTGTTCTGTACCTACGCGATATTTATCTAAATATAGAACTTCTGTCGAGTGTCTTACCTTATAATATTTCCCTTAAAACTGACAATAATTTATTTACTAAACATGGTAAGTGGTAAGTATGTACAGTTACTAGCTATATGTTTATATTTTAAAACTATCTAATAATACAGTACATAGTAGATGCAGGTTACAATATTATAATTATTAATAAGATAACAAAAAAACGTTGTCTTGATAAAAATAAAAATATGACAACACTATATTTTACTTAGTGCCAGATAAGGATAACTGTTTATTATCTAGATAAATTATATTTGAATTTTTAATATATAAGTATATGCTTTTTACCCAAATAGTTGCTAGTAAATTTTAATAGTTCAAATATAAATATATTTTTTAATCCTTTTAATGATCATTTAAAAAATGGTTATATATTAGTACACCTTTTTTGTAAGTGAGGGATACAATTAGTTATAGAGGTCAATGTGTTAACGATTCTTCATTTTTCTATCAGCTGAGTATCATACATATATTTTTGTTATTTTTAAAATAATTTATATTTTAGAATGAAATGTATAAATTGCATTTACTTATATTTTATTATACAAATATTAACACTAAATAACTTTGAATAATTACATACAAGCTTGAGTGCAACACCTTGTAAGTGAATTTAAATCTTTTGAGTGGGGCACTTTATAAATGCCACTACTTTTAAGTGCTATTCCTTATGTATGAAACTCTTGTCGGGTACTGCACATTTTTAGTGCAATACTTATGTACCACAATTTACTCATATACTAAATCGGAGTCCATACAAGTTGGCGACCGAAGTTTTTTAGTAGATAATTTTGAGTTGAGAAAAATTCCGACTGCAACGAAAAATGACCTTCACATTTAAGAAGATAATCGTCCAACCCCTAAAGTACTTTTGGTGAATAAGTAAATAGGGTTCTTGGATATACCTAGTTTTGATTATAATTTAACCTAGCATTTATTGGGATAAATTTATTTATATCAGTTTTAACACTGGGTTAACATCTTTGCTATATTTGAAAAAATGCAACCAAACAATAATAAGTGTAATGTTCTAATAAAGTCTGATTTCAAATGAAAGATCCACTACTAAATTGTACTAAATTAAAATATTATCAATATATGTGTAGACTAACTAAAAATCGTAAGAATCATGATAAATTTAGAAATACGTCATACTTTTAATGATATCGTATTGATCTTGTACATTTTGAACAGACTTATTTGCATCTCTACCTCAATGAACTTTAATCGCACTTATTTAATGAAACACATACTATGAATCAACTTTCATTCTATTTATTATTTTAGTTTTATTACATATAATCAAATGTCCTAATTTACATAAAATAAGTAATTGCGATTTACAAAAGTATTTTTTTAATTAATTATCAATATTTATCTATGTAGATTCATAATATCGTATTAGTACAAATTTGTTAAATATACCCAGAATTATATTATTTATTTTAATTTTTTATCCCTTTAAAAGTTCAAACCTCCACCTCGTGATAAGACGATTTTTTTGGGAATAATATGAACAATTTTTGATTTTAATTTCACAGATAATATATATAAATGTATACTTGTTAGTAATAATCATGAAACTATTTTATAATTCTAAGTACAATTCACAATATCCTAAAATGGGATCGCAACTCTATGGTTAATATATGCCGTTGTATGTCATATAAATCTAGTGAAATATGCCAGAAATTTAACTTCACAAATACCGTACCAATGCCACTTGAATTTCATTCCTGTGGGCTATACAATCTTAAAGATATAATATAAAGTAGGTACGTAAATAAAAGACTTTTGTCTCCCATCCTTCATAGTATGCCCATAAAACTATAATAAAATTGAAAAGATGGAATTCAATTTTTCTTATAACCATATTATTTATACTTATTAGAAAATAATATATAAAAAATGAAATATTATATATTTCCATGTAGATGTATATCTAATTAATAAATAAAAATTACCTTATTTAAACGTTTTGCTTGCATATTATGTGCTGTAGTGTTTTGCGATATTAAACAATAAATATTATATTGTCATCGAATATAAATATTTTATAATTAGAACGTCATAAATGCTATGTTTTTCTATATTTTACAAGTAGATTATATTACTTCTTTTTGAAAATTTTGAAATATTTTTGCAACAAAATACACATATGTTATGTACATAATATAAGTAGGTACCTTTAAACCGTAGGTATCACGAAAAGCCTTTTCCGGACACTATGTATTTTATTGATCCGATAAACCGAACGAGGAAAAATAAAACGTGTATACCTTAAATAGGTAAAAATACTATATAAATATGATCGAATAAAAATCTCTAGTACTCTTTTTTTTTCCTCTGGCTAACTATTTTTCTATAAATATTTACTTTATTTATAATAATCAAAGGAAATCTTACATCTATATCCGAGTAAAGTAGCTAAGCAAAAAGGTCTTCTCTCATATACAATTGATATACAGTATACACAATAGTGTTTTGTGTAGGTATTCAAAAGTTATCCTTAACAGCCATATATTGTATTGGTATCTTTGTGAATGTTCAACACTCAACGAAAAAAAAAAACCATTTGAAACGAAATAATATATTTTATCAACACTTCATAATAATATCACTTTATTACTTTTGATAATATATATAATTATTAAAATGAATAAATATTTATCAAGGAACAATAATATTGTACTAATTTATCAAGTTATTGTTCTTTATTATTTTGATAAAATAGTTTTAATAAAATAAAAATGTATATGTATTATATCATTGTACTGTATTTTATTATTCCTACATGTGTGTACTATTAAATCGGTAAATATATAGATTTTTATAATTCAGTAAAAATTTATATTTAACAATTTTTCAGGCTGTTGTATTGTATTTATAGTAAGTAATTAACTTCTCGGCAATATTTTTATTAAACATCAGTATAGAAAGAGTTATCCAGTTAACTCTCGTTATTTTTTATATCCATTAAATTATGACACATGTTATATAAATTTACCCATCAAAATACAAAGTGGATTTATTTAAAAAAAATACTTGATGGAAATGGATATATAATATGATTTATGATTGGAAAACTTACCGGTATAATATATTATTTAGTAATACATTTTTACAAAAAGCCATTCAACGTATTTTTATATATTATGCATATTAAGTGTAAATTTGACTATCAATATCGCGAAGTTCTTATTTAATATCGTACTGATATCTATTGAAAGAAGCCACGGAGATAAAAGATAAATAGGTACTGATATTTTTGTATATTTATTTTTAAAGAATGAAAGAGTATAGTCGACATTGGTGTTCAAGCATTGTATAATATCGAGTATAAATTACACATAATATTATTACATATTTTTATCGATTTTTGAAAAATCTCGAAACATATTTAATCATTATTGCATTGAAATACAGAACATGAATAAGTTCTAACTTATACAAAATTAGTGATCCATAAGAATATTTAAATTTAAAACTTTATAATAATATTCAAATTTAGTTAGCATCTTTAGCTACATTTTGAAGAATATTTAACAATAAAAACATATTTTGTTAATTTAGATGGATACAGAGATTCTTTAAGTAAAATCATTTTATTTTAAATACAATATTTTAATTTTTCGAAAGAATGAATGTATAGGCTAAATAATTATATAACTTGCATATTTTACTATTCATATTAATATCACTGAAAAAAATTTTGATACTTCATTGAAAATCAATAGATTTTATTTAATGATCATAATTTTTATTTAGAATGAAAATGTTCTACATGCTAAATACCTATTTATTCTCAATATTATATTAGATTCTAAATAAAAGGTTTTAAAATGATGTTTTTTTTTTCTGTAAACAATTTTACCACCAGAAGACCTATTCTTATCGTTCATGCTTCACCATATTTCGGTTAAAATATACATCTAGTTGTTACTTTAAAGAGATCATTTTTCCAATAGTTTTTAATGCATATAGAAGCCGAAAAAACTACCAATAAAATGGTAAAAATAGGATTTTATTAAATCCAAATTATTTACTCCACCGTAATTTTTAGAGTTATGATTTTAAGATCTTGAAATTTACACTGAGTATGTAATTTAGTACATTATTTACGGGAATTATATTTAAAATGGTTTTTTTTAATTTTGGACCAGCTATTTATAAAAATTCTAGATTTTAAGGTTTTTAATGCCTAAAAATTGTATATAAAGTGGAATGAACACTACTCTAATTATTAATGCTATAATAATATTACATATATTGTTATATATATAATATATTAATTAAATTAATTCTATTAAAAATGTATTTATTAAATATTTATTATTTAATTATATTTAAATTAATATATTAATTATATATTATAATAATTAATCAAAAAAATGCTTTTTAATAGCTTTATGTATTTATTTTATATTTTCTTTATATATTATATAAATATTTAATAATAAGATTGTTATGTATCTGATATAATTGCAGCAAATAATTTTTAGTTTCTTGTACCCATTTAATCGATTAAATTAATTTACGGTAAGACCTGATATAAGGTACCCAATATTATATTTCTTCCTATATAATATTATGTTTCATTTTGTATAGTTCTTCAAATATCGAATAAACCAAACACAAAGAAATTATATTTAATTTAAAACGTTCCATCAAATTATAGATTTATAATGTATAATATATCAATAATATATTATATCCAAATTTCCAAACATTACTTGATAGGTATTCTAGGATTATTATTTTTAATTCTATTTAACTGTATACCATGTGATTGTTTAATTATGTTACTCTTGTATAGAGTATTTTAATATCAATTAAATCAATAATTTTCTACAATATTTTGTTATTTTTTAATATCAAACATATAAAGGAACATATTCCTAATATGAAATATACCTAAATAAAATATACTGAATATATATTTGATTTTAATAGTGTTATGCACTTATATTAAATGAAACTTTTATGAATAAATATTATATATTATAGTATAGGTACCATAAACTATACTAAATCACAATTATTCTGCTTTTATCATGCAATCTTATATTCACTGACTACATAATTAATATAAATAGTTATGTATAGTACACCAAAGCTCCGTTCAGAATCATTTTTCAAATGTAATGATTTATTATTGCTTTCAAATGCAATACATTCACCAAGAGTATCATATCAGATAAGCGAAGTGATTACACTCTTACTGATACCCGATATTTGAAGTACACTTTTTTATATTTTTTTTTTATTACTCAGCTTAAAATTGAGACAGATTTTATTTTAGACTTTTGTTTTGCAAAGTAATACCTGTTTATTATAGAAATAAATTTAATGGTTACATTGATTGTTTTAATGGTGAAAACAATATAGATTTAAAACTAGAAATGCTCTTTTAGGCAAAAATACAACGTAATTTATATTAGTAAACATAATTCAAACGTCATATTCAAAAATTCAATTGCAATAAATATATTATTATTCCAACAGAAAAACTTATTTTTTTATTTTAAATACAATATTTAATACATAAAATGAATGAATATTAATTATATTTATTGTATAAAGGTTTATTAGATAATATATATGTCGATGGTATTAAATTTCTTATTCTTCACCTAACGTTAAAAGTTAAAAGATTATATTTATATATGTATATATATATATAAGTGAGCAAATGCTGTTGTATAAATATAATATTCGTGATTCAAAAAATAATTACTTAAGAAAATCATAAACATAATTTACTAACTTTCAGAAATATTGTGTTTTATGATTTTCATGATAACATAACAAATACGAAAATTAAAGTATTCTATATTTTTCACATTTTTAGTATTCTAATAATCTTGTAAAATATTACTTACGATTACTTTTTATAATAATTCACCTAAAAACTATTTGCGAGTAGAACGAGACATTTTATAAGTTTGCGTTTCTTCTCAGTCGTTGGAATATAGCTACCATTACGCATTTAATCATAATATTTCATTTGGAAACGAGAAGACTGTTTTTGTTTTTATTACCAGGTAGATGAATAACGTGTGGAGGTGTATAAACTTACGAATTACGATCGGAGAGGTTCAAGTTGATTTTCAAGTAACAATATTACCGGAGCTTTAGAGCATTCGTGGTTTTAATTTGAACTTAGCCGCAATAATATGAAATGGTTTTTGGTGAAAGTACGAAACATAACAAATTTTAGACGGTTTAATAATGAACGGTATTCAATTTTTCACATATCAACAACCGTAAGGTCCACTTCACGTATATAAATATAAAAAAGTTATTATAATTTATGCTTAATGGTAAAATAAATATATTTATATTATTATTTACATTTATCTTTACATATTTTTAAATATTTTTTAATTTGAAATTATATACGATGAAAGTTTGAAATTTTTTTTCCAGACATAAAATATGTACTTAGTACTTTTTCTCCTCTCCAAAAAAAAAAAAAAAACATTATACTATACACATATAAAAGTATGTTACCTAATCTACGTGGTGTTTCACAACAAATCGGAGAAATTATTCAAATTAAATAGTCGGAGTGTAATACATTTTTCATCGTTGCAATAATTATATTTTCTAATAAATTAAATAATTTATTTCATACCAACATTTTTTTTTTATATTTTGACATTTTTCCCAAATATTTGAGATTGCTACTCTAGGCCTAAACTTCCAACTTAACTCAATCAAAGTTCTCTTAATATCACCTTAACCAAATGCCACACCTTTTTTTTCGGTTTTTCTCTTTCATTCCTTCCTTCTACATGCATTCCTGTACTAGTCTTACTACCTATATCTCTCTTCCCTACTTAAAACATGCCCAATACAACTTAATGTATTTATTTCATTTTGTCTACTATTAAATCCACTCGTATACTTCCTTTTAGATACTAATTTATAATTTTTTCACTCCACTCATCTATTTTAACATAATTATATCTGCTACGTTAATCTTCTCTTCTAAATTCCTGACTTCTATCAAAAATCCTAATCTAAATTTTATTACAGAACTCACCATTGTCTTATAAAATTTACCTTTTAACCTAATTAATTGCCTTTTTCAATAGCGACTCGTGTTATGGAGCACAAGCATATCACGCAACGCACTTCTATATTTTCTATATATTCTATATTTAGGTTAATTATAGAAAACGGAAGTCATTATTATTATCATTATTATCTTATCATAAGAGATTATATCTGTAATTACGCTGCAGGATACAATTGTGATGTAAATGGGATTTAATTCAATTAACTATTCTACTTAGTAATATTGTAGATTTCTCCGAATGTGTACATCTCTAGAATATTAAGTTTGAAATAATATAATAAGATATTACGATATATGACGCATTGACGCTGTTTAAGAAAATGATAAATTTACCTAACTAAATTACAAATGTGTTTCCATCGACCTTAATATATTTTTAAATACGAACCCCATTCATGAATATTACTCATAGTTTTAGTTAGTAAAATAATTAGTATAGAAATATTTTTATTTTCTCATAAAAATAAGACGGACATTGTTTTCTCTTAGAATATTATTACAATAATTATAATTGTCGTACGATTTATGTCAAACATTCGCAAATCGTCCAAGAATTCTGAATGTATGATTTTTTTAGATTATTTTTTAAACTTATGATTAAAATAATATTCATCAATAAAATAATAATAATAAAAACAAAATAAATAAATAATATATAGGTATAGTATATAATTAATAATAATAATAATAAAATAATACATATTTTTTGTTTTAGAATTATATAGATTATAATCTATTATAAATATGTATTATTATGTAGTTTAAAATTGAAATACTACTTAATCAATTTAACTTGTTTTTAAATTTATTTTAGAATGCACTAAGAACCTTGAAAATCAAAACATATTTAAGATAAATAATAATAATTTGGCAATATTAGTGTGCAAAAGAAATGGGTATAAGTTATTCAACTACAAAAACCAATCGTCTAAGATATCCCAAATAAATATATATATATTATTTCAAATCTAACTAATTATGATGATATGTTGAGCTATTTGTTAGTGTGAAAATGTAAATAAAAGTAAATCTATGTGAGGTTACCTAACTGATTCTTTTTATATTATTATATTAGAATCTTAGGATATTTTATACCTAGGCATTTTTTAAAATGGCCATATTTTATATAGGTATAAATGACTAAAACATTAACGTAATGAAAAAGGTAAAATATTATAATGATTTGTTTAACTATCGATATTCTTGAAGTTAACTACTAATAAACAAGGGTGGAAAAAGTTAAAGACAAAGATAACTAATTAAAGCTATGTAAATTTTTTTTTTTAATAGGTAATTAAATATTAAGAGTTACCTAATTAATTAATGATTAAACTAGTTAAAGTAAAAATTAAAACTTTGTTTAAATTAATGAGTAGTAAATTGTATTGTATAATTTTCCTAGAACTTACACTGCTCCAATACGAATTTAATATGAATTTTACCTGTTTTGCGTAAATGATTACGAAATTAAAAATGCCTTTTAAAATCTCTGTTTTTTTTTTCATTTCTATTCTATTAAGTGTTTCAAGTATGAAATCACATTTATTTCATACCTCAAAGACCCGAAATCATGATAACATCATGGTATTATTGGCCATGGGAACCTTAACATTTTTTCGATTCCCTTTACGAAGTATTCTGGTTCAGATTTCAGATAAAACAAGCTTTTAGATAGGAGTCCAAACTGCCATTTAAAGGGATTTTTAAATCATAACATTCAAATATTTAAATTTAGTTTTTGTATTACAAAATAAGGATAAATCCAGTTTCTTATCATTTAACGTTTATACTAAAATATATACACAAATTGTTTACACTAATCGTAAACCACTAATCGTGTTATAATTTAATTATTTTTAGTTTTCATTTTTATAAAAATGATTGTACTTAAATATAATAATCAGATATAAATACAAATAATTTGTATACTTACTCAATAAATTTTCAAATTTTAAACTATTGTTTTTGAAATAAATATTCAAAATTTAACTAATTATTGCTCTTGAGAAATTTAAAACTCACCTTATAGAACTTTATCGTATATTTTATAAAACTATAATGGTCAAAAAAACTATATTATAATAATACGATAAATTATAACCAAAGTTGGATATCGTCAATGGTAATATTAATATAAACACAATTTATTCCATTACATTGACATATTTCATCATTCCGAAAAGTTTTAAAACACTTCTAATCAAAAGACTTTTAAAAACATATTCCTCAATATGAAATTGAAATCAATGTGAATTCATGAATGGTTGACTGATATACTAATATTCATATTATTATATTATCTCAGGTAACAATTTCCATTGTATAATATTAATGAATATTTGTTTTTGATTTAAAATTAAATATTCAAAATTAATATTGAGTAACCATTAACCTAATATTATATTTTATAATATTAAGAAAAAAATTATGTATTCTTATTTTTTAATAAATGTATTAATGTAAGTATTTAATATTTTATATATTTTATGTAATTTTTGAAATTTAATATATTAAAAAAATTGTTACCAGTAATAATAATCAATTGTTAAAATAGTTTATAAATAAAAAAAAGAATATTTGTAAGAAAATGAATAAAGAAAATCTATCCAATCATCTGTGCAAGTTGTAGTAATTGTCTCATCGTCACTTTGGTCCTCAAACTGCAGGCAAGTGTAATATTATTATTTGAAAAAACGATCGATCATAAACGAAGTTTGATATAATAGCTACTAATATTTTCCAATTTATACCATCTTTCCATTATTTTTAGAAATTTATGAAAACTAATGGAAAAATCCAAAATTGTTCTAAAAAAATTCTAAAAAAATTTGTTTTTGAAAAACCTAAAATAAAAAAAAAAATATAATAAACGTCATTCTAAAATGAAAACTTTGATTTAATATATAAATTATAATCGCAATTTTAATTTGTATTATTTGTAAAATCTAGACATTTTGTATCCAAATTAATTTTATAATTTTAATATCAGATATTGATTGGTAGGGGAAAATCTAAAATGTTCAGGTCAAACCAAGACAGTTTGCAAACTTATGACCAGGCTATAAGTATTCATAAAATACTCGTATTAACAATAACTTATAAAAGGTACAAAAAAAAATTATTTTTAAAATAATTGAAACGATTTTGACCTAAAGCATTTAAAAAATTATTTACTAAATACAAGTATTTGAATACATAAACGAAATATTGAAATTGTGATGAAAGTTTTGTCACCTAGTATCATTTAGAACCTCCATGAATAATGTTGTTAAAAGTATAAATAATTTGTTAAAAATATAAAATGATTTAGCAACTTGGACCTGTGTAACACATTTATAAACAAACTGTATTTAATTACATTAGTACGACTTTAAAATGCATTAAGGTTAATTTATTGACCTGAATACAACAGTGGGGTGAATATTGTTAAAGTGCGTTTTAAATATTTTAGAGAGTCTACGGGGGAAAAAAAGGCTTAGGTAATTTTTATCCTCGCCATAATTTATACTTTTTCATAATATTCCAAACATTAAAGACGGGACAATCATGTGTATTTACGTTTCGAATCGTGAGTGTACCTACATAAGATATATACATATAAGAACAGATAATTAATAATATAGACTTAATGTAATTTTATAAATTCATTTTATGTATTAAATACATGTAAAATATAATCTAAGTGTTATAATAAAATAATAGATTATTAAAAAACTGACGTTATAATAATATGTACGTAAAAAAAATATTTTTGGAAGTAAACACTTTACTGAGGTGGGTTTTTATAAACTTATAATTTTATTTATTTTTTTTTTTGTTAGAACCTAAATAATGATATATTCTGGAAGTCACGTCCCCACAGGTATACTAAACAAAAAGTTTAACGAGGTTACTGAGAATAAACTGTACAAAGCAATAATAAAAAAAATTGACACAACTGAAATAATAAATAATAAAAATTAAAACCAACTACTAAAATAAGGTGTATTTATAAAAAATAAAATATTTTATGCGAAATATAAAAAATAAACTATGTAAAATTGTTTTTAAGGAACACAAATATTAAATCTACAGTGAAATAAAAAACCTTTTATATAAGGTATAATTATGTAATATACATAAGTACTTAAGAAAATTATATATTTAACAATTAAAATACATAGATATAGTTATTTGTTAAAATCTCTGTAAATGACATAATAATCAAGGAAAAACACATTACAATTAATAGTCCATTTTTATTTTTAAATACCAACATTTTCAATTAAATATTTGGAACGAACTTAGATATTAAATATTTAATGATAATAATATTAAATACACGTCATAGAATTTAGATATGTAATATTGTTAGATATATATTAATGTTAAAATCTATTATATAGTATATGCTAACTCCGAATAGACGATTTTTCGTGAAAGAGAAAACTTTGGGATTTTTAATTAATTCCGCTGACCGTTTTCCGTACCGGCGGCTGAGCGAGTATTTTCTTTTCCGTTTTTATCGCCGTCGTGCTTTGGATTTACGATTTTTCCGTTGTCCGTTCTTCCGTATTTCGACTTTTCCGAAAACCCGAAGTTTAGGTACACACTGTATAAGCTCAGTGTTTATCCTATAGATCGCATGGAAGAAAACTGTTCCGCTGTCCGTATCTTATCGTTTCAGCGTTTTTCGCGCCATCGTCTTATCACCCCGAAATCCCAAAATAGGAATTTTCGACCTTTTGCCGACGTTTTTCAATCCCGTGTAGGTCAGAATCGGATTTCCCGGACGTTTTAACATTTCTTTATCTATGATTCGTCTCTGTACGACCGAGACGTTCGTTCCCGATATGTGTAGTTATCTATATTATGAGTCAAAACACTGTACCGTCCGTTACCTGAAACATTTAAATTTTGATCATCCCATTATTTCGGTTAGATAGCTTAGTGGCATAGGGCGTCGATTGTCAAACCAACATTCGATACGGGTCTACTGGTTCGAATTCCACTATGTCGATCTGATTTTTTTGCGTATTTTTTTTGTCTCGATCTCGGCGTCTACGGAGATAATAATATTTATCCAATGTACTTACGCGAAATGTGAACGAAATCTTAATAAATGTTCTTATCGTTGCAACTTTTATTAATAAATATTTATGATATTTTGTACCAACGTATAATAGCACCTTCGCATTTTTTTTTCTCCGACTTTCGTAGTTTTCTATCTGGGGACAATAGTTTTATGAAAAACCGAGACGATAAGTCCAACCGACTGATTCACATAGTAGGTACCTTCACCATATTTTTTATATTGAATTTTAAATCGTCCGATTATTCGTTCCGAATATATGTGGTATTATGTATTATTACCTATATTATGAGTCGAAACACTGTAACCTCTGTCATCTGAATAGTTGAAATGAGAATAATGTCAATCATATTATCATCCGAGTAAATAGCTCGGTAGTATAAGGCGTCAATTGTTGAACGAACTTTTGATACGGGTACACCGGTTCGAATTTTATTATGACTATTTGACTTTTTTCGCCTTTTTTTCTCCATCTTGGCGTCCACGAAGATAACGAGTGTTTAAGGTTTAACCGATATATGCGATATGTGAACGAAATCATAATACATTTTCTTATTGTTGCAACTTTTATTATTAAGCACCTATTTATCATTATATTTATTATATGTTTTTCTGTTCGTTTGAACTACGCATAAAGTTGTATCGAGTACCTATTATAATACCCCATGATAAATTCGTATTTTTTTTTTCGGACATTTGGAAATTTCCATCCCCAATGTGAACAATAATTTTATAAAACACCGAGATCGGTAAGTCCGATCAACTCATTCACATATTAGCTACCTTTTCTATATTTTTTCATATCTCATAGTAATGAATTTCGTTGGACTTTCTTAGTATTTTTCACAATATATTAATTATATTTATATCAAACTTTTGGGTGAACATTTATCAGAAGGACTTTCAAATATTTCCACACATATGAAAACTCGAGACGTCCGACCGAATTCACATGTGTAGAGTAGGTACCTACCTACTATATTATATTATTCAGGTATTTTTCAAAATTGTTATTAAATATAATTTATGTATGTTGTATGAAATCCGTTACTTTGAGTTTTTATAAAAATCTGAAAATAGTCAGTTCGATAAATTTTTGAATTACCTATCTACTTTGTCAATCTACACCAGAAACACTTTATATGTGAAAGACTATCATCCATAAAGCGAACGCCAAATTCCGCCTCAGTGGCTCAGTCCAAATATTTTTAAAATTAATTAATTAACATAATTATATCTCAAAATACTCCTGTCACCGACTATTCCGGATCCTGATAACTTGACTGATTACATAATAATATGAGGTGTACGAATTGTACTAAAAAGTAGTACAAGTTGTGCGGTGTTTCGTTCAAAAAGTTACACTTACAAGGTGTCATGCCCAAATGAAGTTACAAATTTAAGGTTTTTCCGTCAAAAGGTGTTGAACTTACAAGTAGTCTTACATAAAAGGATTTAAATTTACAAGGAGTTGCACCCGGTGGGTATTGCACTTAAGCTAGTATATTATATAATATACGAAGTCCGAATAGACGATTTTTCGTGGAAGAAAAAACTACGATTTTTATTTAATTCCGCTGACGTTACGCTATATTTCTCGTACCGGTGATTGCATGGGCATTTTATTTTCCATTTTTATCGCTGTCGTGCTTTGCATTTACGATTTTATCATTTTTCATTCGTCCATATTTCGACTTTTCCGAAGACGCGAAGTTTAGGTACACACCGTATAAGCTCCGTGTTCAGCCTATAGATCACCCGAAAGAAAACGGTTCCGCTGTCCGTTTCTTATCGCAAGAGTGTTTTTCGTGCCGTCGTCTTATCAAACCAAAATCGAAATTGGAGTTTGTGATCTTATTCCAACATTTTACGAGGTCGTATTCGGGTTTCCCGGACGTCTTAAAGCCCAACTGAGCATTTATTTGTCAACAAATCGTCCTTATACGACCGTTCATTCCCAATATGTGTAGGCATCTATATTATGAGTCAAAATACGGTACCGTCTGTTATCTGAATAGTTTCAATACATAAAAATGTTGACCATATTATTATTCGAGTAAATAATTTGGTGATATAGCGTCGATTGTCAAACGACCTTTTGATACAGGTACACCGGTTCAAATTCCATTATGCCCATTTGATTTTTTACGCTTTTTTTTCTCGATCTCGGGTATCCGTGAAGATAACGAGTGTTTAATGTTTATCCGATATATGTGATAGTATTTGAAGGAAATCTTAATACATTTTTTTATCGTGACAATTTTTAGGCTAGCAACTCAAGAGCAATTAAACAATATTTTTACCGCGCGTTATTTTACGGTACCGTAAAATTACAGTAAATTTCGTCGAGATACATTGAAATTAATGAAGCACGACACACGAGTGTCGCGCTGTAAAAATAACGGGCGACCGGTTTTATTTCTACCTACATACGGGTTATATTTTCCGATTTTCGATTGCGTTTTAATGATCAACTATCTATCGAAGAGTCAACATGTAGTCGTCATCAGACGAAGAAGGTGAAAAATCAATGCATTTGATGATCGACGATAGTGTTGATCTCGATATTTTTTCGGACAGAAATTCTAAAAGGAAGTCTTGGAAAGAAGTGTTTATTTTATTAAGACCAGAGTTTGAAGACTTAAATCTTAAGGACCAAAAACTTTTAGGTAATATTTAATAATTATTAATTAGTAATAAGTAATAAAATAACCAAGACTTCATAATTTTATATACTTGTAAGAATCGTATATATGTATTTAAAATTTAGTTTATAGTTCGGTTTACCGGTATCTAAATTTGTTTCACAATATTTTTGTGAAATATTTCCGTATTTATTTAATGTACCTATAGGTACTTATAAAGTTCCAAGCCTGATAAATAAGTGATACCTAATTAATAACTAGTGTTCAGGACTTTTTGTATTTGTATGTTTTTTTTTACGATTGTCGTAGAGTATGATGAATAATGAGAGTATATTAAATTAATTAAAATAGTATTTGTATTGTTAAATTCGATTATTTTTTAGGAGTTCAATATAATAAGAAATTAAAAAAAAAAAAAATGAAAATCTAAGAATTTATTCCCGTGTCAGTGTACTACTTATATAATTGTTGTGTACTAATATTTGTTAAAATAAAACATGTTTAGGTAGGTACCTACACAAAACTGCAGGTAAATTAAAAAACTAAAATTATGATTACTCTATGTTGCCTTCTATCGATTTCATAATAGGTGTATTAACTCAACAATCACATAAAGAACCTGTTTTAACAGTTTTGCAAAAAAAATGTTTATCACTTTCAGTGAGGCTGCATGTAGATGTAGTGTCCATTTATCACCCATGTACAGTGATTGATCCATAGGGTGACAATAAGGACCATTTAACCGTCCCCTCCTCCACAAATCATTTATGTTGTATTTTACAATACTGCACCTAATTTGCTATGTAATTAATAATATTAATCAATATATTAAAAATATATAATGAAAATGTGCCTTTGATAAATCCCCTTACCCTCCAAAAAAATGTAGCACTGGAATACTCGAATACATACATTTAAATTGTACAATTACAATTACAATTACATACGATTACTTCGAAATTGTCTTATATCTATATTAATACCTATATTTTAACTATATAATTGCATATTTGAAAAAATAATCAAATATTTAGATGCATATTTTGATTATATAAACTACATATTTCAAACATTTTTAGTGCAAAGTCCTGAACCCTATTAATAACTAATAACAAAATATTATAGGTGTTGATAATACCTATGTTATTTTTATTAATTTATAAAATAAGACATTAAAAATTAAATTATCAAAAAAACAGTGAAACGGATAAGTTTGACCCCTGGGGTGTACCATTTTCTTGTTTGTATGTGTCAGATGTAATGTCTCCTATTTAGACTTGAAATGTTCTTATTTGTAAGAAATTAATAATGAAATTTAATCAATTATCTTGGCATAATATTCAATGCAGTTTTGATATAATTCAGTATTTTTATGTGCAATCATAACTTTTTCTATGACTAGGCTAACCAGGCCCGTTGATTGATTTTCGGAGAATGCGTTGTTAATTTCAGTTTGTATATAAGTTAAGCTATCAATAGTTGATTTACACTTTTTAAATCCATTTTGGTAGGTCGCATGATTGTTAATTTTTTCAAGATACCAAATTAGCCTATAATTAAATATTTTTTCTAATAATTTTTACAAATTTTTTAATAGAGATATTGGACAATATCTCTCTATTTAAAATTTATTTTTATTTGGTTTTTGAATAGGAATAGTTCGTCTATTTCTAAAATTTTCTGGAAAAAAATTATTTTTCCATAAAACTATCTAACAAATATCTTAATATCTAACAAACGAATGTTTAACCATTTGGTCGTAAATGGTGTATAAATAGGTACGGTATATTGTCTGGGCTAGAACTTTTGCT
This sequence comes from Pemphigus obesinymphae, assembly GCA_025469235.1. Lineage (NCBI taxonomy): Eukaryota > Metazoa > Arthropoda > Insecta > Hemiptera > Aphididae > Pemphigus > Pemphigus obesinymphae. The sequence continues at coordinate 29,336 of JAIPRL010000098.1, forward strand.
TTTGCAATTCATCAGAGAATGTAATAATGCTTTAATTGTAATATCTTAATTGAGTTGAATTTGTATGTGATTATTTGGGTTAACTTCGGAGAAAAAATGTGTGTTTTCAGTAAGAATTTTTTTTTTCTGAATTAAGTATTATAATTTGAGTTATTAGAGTTTTTTTTCCCTAATCATTTTGGTACTTCATATGGTGGCTTAGTTGTTGTGGTTTTACTATTTAATATGTTTATTTGATTATTACACATTAAAACTTTTAGAGATTAAATTTTGTTCCGAAAATTGGGAGAATCGATAAGTAGGTTTAATTTCGAAGTAAATCCTTGCCACGAAAGTGTTTTGCTTTTTTTTAATTTTTTTTTTTAATTAGCTCTGAGTTTTTTAAAATTAATAAAATTATCAATATTATTGGTATTATATTTATTGAGTTCCATACTTTTTTTTGTTTTATAGCTATTTTAATATGTTCGTTCTACCATCGTACTTGAGGCTAGGGATAATATAAACTTTTTTCGATTGTTTATCGGCTGTGTTGAATATTAAGTTTGTTAAATTTTCTAATAGTTGATCTGGAGTAGAATAAGTGTTTGTTGAGCTCAGTATTTGTATTTCTTTTTCTAGAATATCAGTATATAAATCTCAATTGGGATTTTTAAGGTTCCATTTTAGACGTATATTGTTTTTAAATTGATTTTTTTTTGGAATTATTGAAGTAATAATAAGGAAGTGATCGCTACTATGAAAGTCAATAGTCTATGGAAGACGTTGAGCTAAAGCTGCATTAGAAAAAATAAATCAATGGCCGAAAAATGACCATTATGGGGATTAAGTCTAGAATTTTCGTCTGTATTTAAAAGAGTTATGTTATCATCTTTTAGAATTTCTTTGATTTTTTTACCGTGAGTGTCAGTTAATTGAGAACCCCATATTATATTATGACTAATGAAATCACAAGTTATTATAAGTAAGAAGAAGGTAATTGTTTAATGATTGAAAGTATGTCATTTTTATCGAAAAAGGTTTGGTTAGGTAAAATATAGATATTGCAAATTGTAAATATTTCTTTTCCATAAATTCTTATCACTATTACTTCGAGATTGGAGTTAAGAGAGATTTGTTTACTATAATAATTTTCTGATATGTACATGGCGATTCCACCGCTGGGACAAAGAGCATTTGTATTATTTTTACTATAACTAACAAAATTTGGAATTTTGCCAACAATTTTATCGTTGAAATTAGTTTCTTACAGACCGATTATATTTGGTTTTTAATTTTGTATAAGTTGTAGTTCATTGTATATTTTGAAGAAACCATTTAGGTTTCATTGAAATATATTTATGTTTTTGTATCATTTTTTATATTATATCAAATTATATGAATTAAGGTAACTACATTTAATTATATTATACATGTATATTTATTCCAATATATTTTTATTGTTTTTTTATGACTGTTGTGATCTTGTTTATCTAATTGGAATAGTGCATTAGATAATCTTATTAAAAGGCTTTTTCTCGATTTATTCTTTAAGGTGGATATGTAAGTTCGATAATTTGAATAAGACATTAGAGTTCTATATCATAATTTCGGCATCGATAAAGTTAATTATTGCAGTTTCGAGAATATTCAATAATCGGTTTAAAATGATAATAATTGATTTTAAATTCTGGGTTGTCAATGAAAACTTCTTTCGCGGGTTCTAATAATGTTTAATTGATCGATATTACTCAGAGATATTTATCGTGAACTGAGTTTTACTTTCTTTTCCTGGTTTTGTTTCAGGGTTAACTTTGTTTGAAATTAAATGTTCTTGGATATTATCTATTTCTGAGGTTACTAAAAAGGGGAACGACGGAAGCAATGCGGAAGACGATGATGCTGACGTTTATTACTGTTTATATTGCTATATTTATTTTCGGTTAGAGGTGGTGGTGCTTTTTGTTCAAATGTTTTTTCTTCGAGGCTGACCATGTCGGCACCTTTATTGTTATTTGTAACGTTTTGATTGGTTTCCGTTCTAAGATTATCGTTATCATTTATTATATTAAATTGTAGTTCATTTGAAAACTGCGATGTTAATTTGTTTTCGAATGAGTCGGTAGTAGAGGTTTGGGATGAATTTGAGATTAGATTGTTATTTGGGTTATCTGGATTTGGTGTTGAGTTTTTGCAATGCGCCGAGGTATATTCGTTTGCATAAATAGCATGTCAGTGTATTGTCGGTAAGGAATAACGATATTCATTATCTTCAAAATTAATTTATTTTGAACCAAGTAATTTAGAAATATTTTCATGTTTAATATATGTTTGTTTTCTAAAGCTAATTATGTGCGACAAAATTTCTATGGGAAATCCAGCTCTCACAAATATAATTGTTGGGAGGGTATTCATTCCTATGTTATTTAGTGTATTAGTGATGTACATATGAGGTATAATAGGTGAGATATTTAATAAGATTATACGTTTTGATTGATTTATTAGATTTTGGATGAATATAGTATGATTGTTTACAGTATTCGTTGGTTTTTGGTCGATTAAATCATTAACAATGTTTTTGTTAGCGAAATAAAATTCTCAAGGCAAATAAAATATTAACTGGGTTAGTTAGTGTGCTCAAGACGTTTATAATATATTCGATTTGTGGAATGCCTTCAATTGTGTTGAAGTTTATAGCTTGATTTTTTTTTTTGGAAATAGGGAATTAGCTATGGTTTTGGCAAAGGTTTTTGTTGTTTTTGTTTTGTTTTATTTTTTATTTTTGGTGCTAATTGGTAGATTTGAGGTAATTTTATGAGTACCTATTTGTAATATTGGTAGATTTAATCGATGTCTTAATAGAACTTGATTTTGTTTTAGACATATTTAATTTTAATGAGATGTTTACAGTCGAGCGTTTTAAAAATGAGTATTCGTCATATTTATCCCCGATAGTGGGATAAGTAGATATAAATTTTAGCTTGATTTAGGTGAATATATATAATATGCTAGATATGCATTACCAACTATTACAACGGTCGCAATACAGCATGATGTAATGACTGTAGATTGAAAGCTAATAAAGCGAGGAGCGATAAGGCACATACGTGTCTATAAAATGGCCAAACACGGACTGCATTATTATATTTATAGGTATATTATATAAAAAAGATACCAAATGAAGTGACATATATTGTGAACTCGATAAAAATAAAAGGTAGATGTAAAAGTAGTATAAATGCCAAATATAAACTTCGCAAGTATTATTTAATTATTTAGTAAGAGGGTGATATTAGTTATATTATATACTAAATTAAATCCTATTTATTTAAACATAAACTTATTAAGCATACAATTATGCATACTACATTAATTAAATAGAAAAGATTTTTAAATTATTTATTTATTTATCGGATATTTTTAAAAAAAATAATAGTTAACAATATTTATATTAATTTAACTTTTGGGGTAGTTTTAAAATGCCTAAATTTACCTGTGTTTGTATTTCTTTTAGGGATTATACAATAATAAAGGCATTTTGGCCGAGCTTACAATCGCCCATATAAAGATATAACATTACAAAAATATTAACTGCGAGTTCAACGAAAATGTATCCTATTTATAAATATATGTAGAGTACTATTATAATACATACAAATGTTTTGATATATTAGTATTTAAAATATTTGTATTATTTACTACTATATATATATATATATATAATATATATATTAATGATTAGTATGATATATACCTATTTATATTTGGGTAGTATAAAATATTTAAAATTCGTTACATATATAAATGTAATTTTATTTTTACAGAATATATATAAAATGACAAGGATTTTTTCATACAAATCAATACAAATGATGATGTATAATTTTTTTATATAAAAAAATCTAAAAAAATCCAGCTTATGATAAATTATACATATAATCATTATCGGTAACATTTTAAGAATTCTTTATTTAATATGTAAGCCAATATTGTTTTAGATTTTTAAAACACTATTATTAAGCTAAAAAGCTAAAAAGTATTCAGAATACATTTCAAAAGTATTCATAACGAGTCTAATTACATATATAACAATACAATACAATATACTGTACTTATTTACTTATTTCCAAATTATATAGCAGACGACTTTTTTGAGAGGCATTTTTGAAACATATTTTTCATATTTTACGTAGGTAATTTACATTTATCTTTTTCTAAAAATATAAAAAAATTTAATTGCGATATTATATATAATATAAAATTTTTAACAATATTTACCTTATAAATAATATTATATCTGTTTTATTAAACGTGTATTTTATATTATTATTTTATGAGCATTTTTCGATATGAATGTATTTTTTTTATTTTTTTTTTTTAAGGCAATTTTTAGTGTTTTTAGGCCATAAATTCAATATTTTTAAGGGTCAATTTTGTGGTACTTAAAACTAAGTACTATTTATTTATAATCAATTCACTATTGAAAAGTTACTAATATAATATTATGTTAATCAATTTATGTACTATTAATTTTATTATATATTATGATGTTACGAATTTCTATAAGTTAACATACCAACGATAGATACTTATATCATATATAGATGTTTTGTTAGTAAAAATATATACTTTATATATTTTTTTTTAAATATAGAGTTTAGGACTCAAATTTATAATAAAAAATATAATACACAATATAGACTGTACAGTACACAGTTTGAAATCGGGTTTTAAACAAATATGGAGTATAATCTCTTGTACATAATAAAAATAAATGTATATTTTTTGTACTTTGAAAATATAATAAACAAAAAAAATGTAAATTTTGGCGTATAATATAATATGGATACAGATTATGTCACTCTGAAAAAATCAGTTTTTTCTCTGGTTTAATTTTTCTATTTTACGATTTATAATATTTCATCGGTTGATTTGATAAAATATAAACTTTACATTTGGAACGAAGCCGCATTAAAGTATTGTCATAATCTAATATTCATTTTTATATTTTCAAACTTTCGTACGTCTCTTGTGTAAAGACAAAAGTAATGAAATGGACTTTTACAATTACATTTCAATGATAAAAATAAGGTACCAAGACTGAAATTATGTTAATCAACGGCGCATGTCCTAATTTTGAATATGAAATTTTGTTCGGACTCTTATTTAATGGTTCATTTTGTACGTTTTATTTAATATAATACACTCACATATCACAAATGGTTATATTGTTAGAAATAATAAAAATAAATTGTTTTGTATGCTTCAGATTTGATTATTATTGTTGAAAAAAAAAATGACTCTTAAATTTATTTTTCCTTATTTTAATAAAACGTAGTTACACATTTGACTTCAAAATTGTAATTTAACAACCTACGAATAAACTATAAATGTATAATTCTTCTATAATATACCTATGTAATTATATATAGGTTTTATTTTGACAACTAAGTACTGACACTATTGGTCTAGAGAGATACAGAAAATTGTTACACTTGTAAGTATACACTAGAATGCAGCTGTAACAAAGTGCTCCAAAATACTTGTAACAATTAATCCCAACAGATTCTTCATATTTTATAATATTTTATTATTCATACAAATATTGCTAATTAACATTACTTTAATAATATAACATTAAACGTCTTACGTTACGCCACGCCGCGCCGCAGTTTACATATCTGTGGTATATCACACGTGTCGTATACCTATTTGTATTAAACTATATTCCGTTCGAAAAAACAGTCCATGTCATCGGTTAAATTATCAATATATAATACCTACACTGTAGGTATACGTGTAATAATAAAACAAAAAGCGTCTCCTAAATACATTTTTTTTTTTCAAATAGGTTTCATAAATAAATAGAAAACACAATTTCAGAGGTTATAATATTTTTTTTTAATCTATACGAATATAAAAGAAAAATAGTCGTTGCCATTTAAACATTTCTTAAAGTAATAAGGGAAATATATTGAAAATTACCTTTAAATATGTGTATTATAATATACACAAATATACAAAAATTACAATTCAAAAATATTTAGCAGAAAATCAATAAATTGCATTTATCCAAATTTTTTGGACCTATATTACCTAACCTAATCTAAACTAAGAACGGATCGTAATTTTCATCATATTAAGTTGATTTAGAATCAATGAGTATAAGAAAATTATTCCAAATGATGCTAAGAGTATAAAAACACAACATTAAACATAGGCTATTTTGTACAATAAATTCCACATATAGGATATAATTACTAAGATATATTTACTGTACTTACAAGAAGTCTATATTGATCGTAAATGAAAATTGTATTTATTCTAAAATATGTATATTTATCTACAGTTATATTACTTTATCCGCTGTTGTTTTGTGAATATAAGGTAAAATGAACAATTCGTACCTGAAATCAAAATTAATAAAAATGTATTACATATTATTAATTATTAAAAAAAAATATATATATATATGAACATAATATATTTATATAACAGCCATATTTTATAAAAAAAAAAAAAAGTATTTATATACGTTTTCATACTTCGACGATGCCTGGAAAGCTAAGAAATGTGATGGTTCAAAGTTTTAGAACTTTTCAAAAACTAAAATACGAGAACTTTAAATACCAGTTATTCATTATTATTTATGAGTGAAAATGTCGACCTTTTGTTGTTTTTTTTTATTAAAAAAAAAAAAAAGAAAAAGAAATATGTACTTTTTGAGTCTTATAATGAAACTTTTACATGGTATATGTAATTGTATATTATATAGTACCGATCGTGTGCTGCTTTTACAGTTAATTTTCTCGTTACGTTATTTCATCCTCTTACTTTTTTTTTACAATTTATACTTCTTTAGACAAAATACTGGAGAACTTTTTTTTTAATATTTTATTAATTATCGTAATTAATATACTACCCGGAGTTTGAAAACTCGGTATAATATTACTAAAAATAAATTGGCATCCAAGATAACATTATTTGATATATTTCCAAAATAATATATTTCCTCTATAAAAGGTAGATTTCCTTAACGCGTAAGAAAACTATTACTAAAATAAAAAAATAAAATAACCTACTTAACAAGATATCTATCGAGCTTATTTTTTTTTTAATGCTATCTGACGCCTTAAGTACCAAAATTCAGTAGATTCGCCTCTAACGCCACGGTTATTTTATTAAACTTACCAAATAGAATACCAAACATGGTCTTCAGTTATTCAATTTATAAAAAACATTAGTACTACTAATGGTACTGAAACTCTTGAAGACACAAATCAATTAATGTAGTGAATGCAATTGTATGTTAATTAATATTTATAAAGCCTGAAAGACAAATATTCATAGCGGATAATTTTTTTAAAGTACCGACTTTATAAAATTGGTTATTAAAAAAGTTCTTAACTTTAATCTCCTTAACTCTTATCCAAGAAAATATCTACGGTTGCCACAAAAAATATAAAAAATACATCATTATTAACCAACAGTGTTCTTATTTCACGTTTTACTAGACGGGGGTATAATTTTGACTGGCTCCTTTACAAATAATAAATTAATATTCTTCCACGGTTTTTGCCAATTACCTTCTTGGGTGAAATACTTCTTTGAAAACGGAAATAAGCCCACAAAAAAAAAATCATCAACTTTTTTTGTATTTTGCTAACAAAACTAGACTAATTTTACGATTGATATTCCCAACGATGGCCGCAGTAAGCCTTTATACATTAAGCGTGGGCAAATGTTCTCTTTACCCCTCCCCCTCAATGACGCCACTGATAACCAATATATTCCACATTTCACTAAGAATCTAAAAAAAGATTAGTCAAAATTTCAAAATAATTCATCATTTCCAAAATTTGTTTCTAGCTACATTCTATTTTTTTTTGTTTTGAATATAGCCCTCTTCCAAAAAGTTTGGACACCCCGAATATATACCATACGGACATAATAACACTATCTTTTATTTTTCATTATGTACATATTGAAGGCCAAGATAGGTACATATAATCATTAGTAATAATTTAACATTAGCTAGAAAATATTTACAAGACCATAATGAAATACATTTTGAAAATTTCGACTATTTTGAGCAACTGTATGCAATTTCTTATTAGTGATCACTATCAGGTACTCAGAAAAACGTCCATCATATATTTTAAATGTGACAATTTTCATATTTATAAGTATTCAATTCATTTTATTTCATTGTTTATGATTTACAGATTTATGATTTATTTTACATAAAAGTGTTCATTAAGTATTCATATAAGTTTGCACACTGTTCGTCATAATAATATGAAATTACAATGTTATTGAGTAATCTACAAAAAATCAAAATACACAAGTTCTGATAGTGTATCGATAATAATATTATATTATGTCAACCCATGTATTATAACAATCAGAATGGAAAATGATAAAAATGTACACAGAAAACATTGGTTGGCCAAAGTCAGCCGATATGACACATAGGGTACACAGTGTGACATTTTATATAAAATATATAGTTATAATAATTGCATACCAATAAGAACCTTAAATGTTATCACTTATAAGTTTATTTCTTCGGAAGTTTCCACCTCTCACTAATCTGATCATACCACACAATGAGAGAATCAGTATGGTAACTATAGATTTTGATTACAGGCTCAGTACAGTCTTAGGATCAAAATTAATATTTAAGTTTATTATAATTATGCTGTTCCAAGTTCTTCGTAGTTGGAACCATACTAAAGCTTGATTTTAGACATGTACAATTAGGATATCCATTAAAACAAATTTATGACATTTATTAATTTGGTTAAGGATTTTTGCAATTATTACATATTTATAAAAAAAATTTAAATAGTAGATTAAAGATACTAAAAATGTACAACAATTTTGATTATTATAAATTATTATTTATAATATTAAGTGTTTACTATTTATGCTTGTATAATATTAAGTCTGACGTCAATATCTGTTTGTATAATATTAATTATAATATATTAACTGTTTATGAATGTATAATATTTAACATGACGTTTACATCTGTTTGTACAATATTAATTAATATAACGTTTACATTAATTATTTGTACAAAACAAAAACTTAACACAACTTTAAACTATAAGTTTTGTTTATTAATATTTAACATTTATACTCTAATATTAGCGAGTAATAAAACAAATTAAAATTATAACAATGAAAGTATTTATAAAAAGTTGTAATAAGAGTATTAAAATTTTATTCTTTCTCGAATACATACTTAGTCATACATATTTATATTACTGGGTAGTAGGTATGATGTTTATTTTCAATATGTTTTCTATAGATATAACACTTCTGTTGACTTTATTGTCAATTCAACTTATATTTACTTGTATATTTATTATATTATATAACCAAAGTAACAATATTATACACTTTTATTTTGCGTATACGTATTTCAACAACTAAGATGTCATCTTTAGCGCCTACCAACAACGGACCGTCAGAGACAATATACAATCGTAATTATATATACAGTTTATCCAGATGGCGTGCACCACAAACCGATAGATGTTCGTGAGTCATCGACCACGCCCACCGCAGGTATTATGCTAATTCTATCTGGCTTACATTAAATTAATTTTAATAATTAATTTTGTCATGGACTTAAGTCCCAGTTTAACAAGGTATTTTTATTTTTTGATATTTCTATTGCTTCTCTTATGTTTAATTCCCTATAATTATTTACATGTTTTAAAAGTTTTGCTGATTTTATATTATGATTTGTATTTAATAAATGTTCCGCAACAGGAGATTTGTGGTCTTCTTGTTTTTTGACATTTCTTAAATGTTCTTTAAACCTGATATCTATATATATTTTTGTTTGACCTACATAGCATTTATAACACTCCTCACATTGAATTTAATAAATACCCAATTTCTTTCCTTCCTCTATTTTATCCTTTGTGTTTTCTAATAGTGCTTTCATATTATTATTTTTAATTGTTACCATATAAACCCCATAGTTTTTAAAAAATTTTTGTTAAGCCATCTTAAATTTTGGGATAATATACCATTGCTGATTTTATTGTTTTGTTCTCTAACCCATTATTGAGAGTGCTATCCATCCTAAGTTCTTTTGACCATTTATGTTTCCTAACCATTTTTAAAATTAAATCTTTTTCATACCCATAAAATTTATTAATTTCAGTTATTATTTTTAATTCTTTGTCAAAATCTTATTTATCTAAGGTCATATTAACTAATCTAAAACCATACTATTAAATGCTGTCATTTTTTGTTGCCAATGTTGGTTCGAGTTTTTGGAAGTATACCTGAACGTGTATGTTTTCTTTCGATAAGTTTCAAATTTTAGTTGGTCATCGACTACTTTTTCGTATGTATATTTTATCGAGGAATATTGGGAGTTTATTTAGGAAACTATCTATATTAAATGATTCGTCTACTATTGCAAGAATATCATCAACTAACTCAGATTTTTGAAAAATTGTTATTAGCATTTTTAATATTATTTTCGAACCTACTCATGAAGATCTCTGCTAATAACGCTGGTAAAGGGATCCCCATTGCTGTTCTTTCTGTTTGTTCAAAAAATTGATATTAGAACTGGAAAACATTTTGACTCATACATAATTTTGTTAAGTTTATTAATGAATTTATTTATTTATTATTTTTATTTTAAAATCATCAAACCAATCTTTTAAAATACTAGTTTTGATGTCAATTGAAATACTTGGAAACAAGGCCACCACGTTTTTAAGATTAAAATTTGACAATTTATTGACAAGTTCTACGTTATTCTTAACTGAAAGGCTTTGGAACTTTTTGAATGATGAAAAACTATTAACAAAATGTTTTGTTAAACCATAAGTCGGAGCTCCTAATTTAGACACAATTGGTCTCATATTATCACCCAGTTTATGAATTTTCGGCAACGCATATAATTTAGATATTTGAGGAATAGGTATTTTAATGAAAAATTTACTTTTTCTTCTATTATTAATTTGGAATTATATTTATTATTTTGGTTGTTTCTCTAATAATTTTATTCAAAGTATTTTTTTTATTTCTGTATAGAAACCATCGTTAATAATTTTAAAAACCCTATCATAGTAGACTTGTTTACTCATAACCACTACTAAATTCCCTTTATCTGATTTTAGATAAAAACATTCTTTGTTCTTTAGTTGTTTTATGATTCTAAAATATTTTCCATCGTTATTAAAATTGTTTTGGTTTATATTTTTTTGGAGAATTGAGAACATTGTATACAAAAATTTGTATGAATTAATAGTAGTTTGAAAATATCATAATATCATCTACTCAAGTCCTGGAAAATGTTAGAAGAAATTCAACGGAGTGGAGTTAATATTTCTTCACTCCACCATTCATAATGTTAATTATTATACAATATATATATATATATATATATATATATATGTATATTTATATATTGTACTATATTATTTATTTATACATAAATATTTATCGGATTTAAAATAACAAATGATAAAAATTATCACAGTAGGTAATATGTATTTTTTTTTTTTTTAATGTATAAATTAAATCATAACCTGCTAGTTAAAAAACGAAAGTTGTTATAGTTTTAAGAAACAAGAGTAGGCGATATAATTTTTAAATAAAATTATAAAAAAATTATATAATTAAGTGTATAAATAACTATCTGAAAATATTTCACAGAAATAATACCCTGTTTATACTTTTATATTATATAAATATTGTTATCAAAGATTAAGTTAATATTTCACAAATAAATTTGTTACAAAATATTTGTTTTAATTTTTCATTCATCTTTTATTTATATTGATTAATACTGAGTTATTATGAAATAAATTATTCTTTTTTGTGGTAACTATAGTACAAAATAATATTTTATTATATAATAATATATGAAAAAAATTGTTGTACTTAATAAATTTTGTTATCAAGTATACGCATAATATATGTATATGAGTACTTAAAAAAAATTTATATGAAAATGTTGTCGAAATTTTTATAAAATAATGTATATTATACAATACTATATTTCATATTTTTGCTTAAGGCTAGTCCATTTACCGGGACATTTTTTAGGTGGCTATAAGAATGTGTTTACATTTCTACCAAGTATTAAAGTGACCATTCTATAGATTAATATAAGGCGTTTGCGTGTATGAATGGCCTTTGGCCTACCTATGTCTATGCCAAGCTGGTGCCTTTGCTAGTATTGAATATTTTTGGTTGATTTTATTTTATTGTTGGATCCATTCTATAGGTCTACGTTTCATTTTTCTATTTATTTGCTTGATTAGTGAGTTTATTCGACTCCGTTCATGTATGTGCGAATACTGGGACTTTTCATTTTTGTAGAACATTGATTTTGACTGTGCTCGAATGATATCTGCTAGGTATATAGCTTTAGATTATTTCAGTAGTATGCTATTGTAGAGATAGATTAGTGTGCCCATTATTGATCTTAAACCGATGGTCTGGACAGCTTCTAGGCGCATCCACTGCGTTTTTGTGACGTATGGAGTCCATGCTACACCAGCGTTATTATAGGTTATACATATATTTTAAATAGTTGGATTTTGGTCGTTATAGGGATGGGGTTCTTTTTATTTAATACAAGGTAGAGCATACCTCTGACTCTGGTAGCCTTTTTGATGATGGCGTTAATGGTTACCATTAACGTTTAACATTTACGTTGACCTATAGTCTCTACGAGATACTTGGCTTCCGTTGACAATTTAATCTTTTTATCGTTAAATGTTGACTGGATTAACGTTGCCGTGTTTTTTCCTGCTAAATAGGGCAGCCACTGTTTTCTCCTCGTTTAATATAAAACGTTCCATATATCAGCTGTGTAAAGGTGCCTTCTCACTATATTGGGTCTCCAATTGTCCAAAACAATATTCAGGTGATTGTACAAGATGATGGTGGGAGTTAGGAACAAGTGGATCTAATGCTCGGGTTACACGTACGAAGTTGCTCTCTCTGAATATTAGTCGAGGAAAGAACCGTTGTCATTTGGCATGCAGTTGATTTGGAAAAAGTTTAAAGAAGTAAAGTCTTCAGGGACGGAAAAAACACGAGGGATGGTTGAAAAGAAATAGATTAGCCCTAGATTATCGTTTGACCAATAAATTTCGGGGAGGTTATAATTACCATATAATTTGAAGAGAGAGTTAGTAAAACACTGGATTAAGGATGAGACGAAACTCATATAGAGGTCATAGAATTTTACAGGGCAATATAAGTTATGTACCCTAAGAATAGCTAATTTATGAATAATGTTTTTGTGCCTGCATTAAATTGTAAATTAGATATTTCAAACACTTCATTATGTCGGAAACACACTACCGCAGTGACAGCTTGTGCTATTGTACACACGGTAATAATTACAAAATATTTTAAAGCAATATAAAAATACAATATTTTTTTAAGCCATATATACGTTTGATTTATATTTGTTGATCATAATCATATTATTATTATCACATTAGGTAAATACGTTGATACCTTGCTTAAAGGGCCGCCACATCATAATTTTTTTGGTCAAAAACTACTCATTCTAATTTCATCATTGTCTACCTATCAGCTATCTATTTTATAACTATGAAAAAATGTGTATTTTTCTCTCAAATAGACAATTCTAATTCCAACAGAACGTTGGAATGAGTACATCAATTTCAATTATAAAAAAATCTTTGAATTTTTAATAACATTTACGAGGAAATGATCGAAGCACTTTTTAAATTTTTTTTTTATTTAATTAGTTATTTATGTTCAAAATTTTGAAAATATTAGAAATTTCAAATGGTTTTAATTATAATTTAAAATATAAGTGCGTGTAATGGCTCTCTGTATACTTTTAATATGGGTTACTAACATTAATGATCACGTACGCCTCACACAAACACAAAATCCTACAAAGAAAATATAATAAATTGTCTAAATAGTACTCCTTAGAACCGTATGGTATATAGGCCCATTAATGTGTACCTATAGCCAATAGGCACAGTATACGATTACACTATATTATAAGGGTTACCAACTTACGCCAAGACGCGCAGATTGCATTTGTCACCATTAACAAAGTTGACGGGCACGACCAGTCAAAACTAATATTTACGATGGTGCACAAACGAAATGTTCTCTATTTGCCTCATGTGCATTTGCCGTTTCATTCCCATTACTCCCATAATTTGTTTAATTATATATTTTATTATAATATATATTATATTTATATAAAATTATATATTGGATGGTAGTGCACAAACGACTTGTGCACCATTAAGCGGCTTGCAGTCTGCGTGTCTATCGTCTGCGACGAGTAACTCGAGTACCAGAATACGGTGCACGACTACACAGTGTTATTTATATTTTATTATCGTAGATCGTGATATCAATGATCCAAATTATCTTATCTATAAATTATCATGATATTTTTTTCGTTTTGTTGGTCTTTTTAATTTATTCATTTTAAACCAATGTAGGTAAGTGTTTTCTTAAAGTAAAAAAGTGTACCTAATACGTGTATTATCAAAAAAATATTTATTTATAAATTCAAAATTACATGAAAAAAGTTCAACAAAATTCAGTTATATTTCTCCTCGGTTTTCTCACAAAGCAAAATTGTTCGTCATTATCGTTAGAGTAACAGATGTCAATTAAAAATGAAGGTACGTCAAAACCAAAGTTAATTATTGCAAAAGGGTCGAAATGTAAAGATAGAATAATAAAATAAGTTTTAACATGGAATTATACGATAAAAGTTATTGGATTTGTGGTTAAGTTTGTTGTCTGATGAACTATTAAATAAATTAATGAAAGTATTGGTTTTATTCGATTGATGTTCTTTACTATTGTGTAATATTTTATAAATATGCACCACCAACTATTTTACCCACGAACCGCTACTGTACTATCAACAAAAGTCTTTAAATGAGGGTAGAGCAACCGTAGGACGATAAACCGGATAATAATGTCTAGCACGCGTGCTTGCCGATATTTATACATAAATAACCGCGTATCTCAATGCCAAATGTGTTTTGTCCTCCCTCCTTCACTCCCCCTTTATACGTATAAACAAATCCCAATTTGGCAATAATAACGACGACGTTATTCAAAAATTTCCGATCGTAAAAAAACCATCTGCAAAAAAATAAACGGAGATGAAAATATAGAAAACGTCATTTAGGCAGGCCACGATAATAGACATCGTTATAATATTTTAAGCATATAATCATCCTTTTAAATATATATATGTGTATATATATATATATATATATATATATAATCCAGTGGATTATCCACATCCTTGTATTTATTATTATCAACAATTTTTTTCATTATTATTATTGCCTCTGCCATCGCGTTTTATATAATATATCGTCGGCTTTATATATAGGTAAGTGATATATCATATTATTATTATTATTGCCGGCAGAAATATCGATTTGCGTACAATATATGGACAATATGCTATTAATGCTTATAACGATTATAATATGATAATAACAACAATATTTGATTATCGGCCGTATAAACATATTATTACGATAAATATTATATCGTATGCCAAGTCCGGGGACGTTTTATTTGCGAATAAAATGGCTAAAGAAAATATTGAAACGGTCCTCTGCATCATCGCCGCTTGTATATTATAATAATATGTAGTAATCCCATTCGGATTACAAAGGAGACGAGCGCGAGGGGGCAAAATACTAAAATGACATAAGTTTTATTTTATTTTTCCATTTTTTATTTTATTTTTTGTTTTCGTTTTTTTTTTTTTTTTCATTTTTACCCCATTGTACATACATAAACCGTATATGGCGTAGCTTATGAAAACGGCGTTGAACAACTGCAATAATATATATTTACATGTTATTTTTCGTTTTTATATATTTATTTATTATGATTATTATTATAATATATTTTTTTATGAGCAAAGGCTTAAAAAATTAATCATTTTTGCGGTAGGGTAGTCCCCTGACAGTAAAAATGACTTTATGATGTACCACGCTCGCTAGCGATTTTAAATTGTACTAACGCGCAAAAGTATAATATACAATGCATTATAATATAATAATAACTCGGGAACACGCTGCATAATATTATTATCGTACGTATATGCGACAGGGACAATCATTTCATCATACGATTTTTACGAATGTTGTGGTTTTTTTACGATCAATTTTTAATAAAAGTAAATACCAAAAAATGTATTTTTAGTTCACTTGTATTGTTATTAATTTTTTTGCTTTGTCATAATATTGTATAGATACGTGTTAAGCGGCATTACATATTTTTGCTCTAATCAAAATATGTATGGTAAAATAGTATACATTTTTTAATCATACTTAATAATGTTTGCAAGTGCGTATATTTTACATTATCATTATTATTATCGTGTTGAGCTTAATTTTGACAAGTTTTAAATTTTTTTAACATACTCGTGAATTCACGATTGAAAATTGTTCATTCCAGTTTACAAAATGTATAAGAAAATTTAGTTTTTAAATACAAAACTGGCCCCAAAAAAATGCACATCTTTACACAAAATGAGTAAGTCTATCCTATAACCGTAATTACTAGTAAATAGTTACGATTGTTGATTTGTTTTTTTTTTTTTTTACTTTAGAAATATATGAATATTCTACCTGAAATATTTCATTGTTATATAGATTTTATATTGGTTATTTTTTTCAATACAAAATAATTAACCCATGGATCAAAGACATCCTGTATTCCATTCTTTGTGAATGCCTCCAAGTACAATGCTATGCTTTTTTTTTTTTAAATAATACTAAGTTTATTTGGTTATATATATATATATATATATATATATACTGGTGTAATAATATCTGTATGCTACGGGAGATTTAAAAATTCTAAACTTTTATTAAATAACACAATAATCGTGAATAATTCTTACATTTTTAAAATGAAACATATTATTATATAAATAGTAATAGGAGCATTGCTTTAAACTTCAAAAATATAATTACAAGAAACGAAAATTATAATTTTAAACAAATACAATTATCCTAAATCTAAATTCCTTTAAGTATTTTATTTATTAGTTTATTTAAAATAAATAACTAAAACTAATGAATATTATAAAAATTACACATTAGTTTTCATAAAAATAAATAAAAATATGTATATATATTGTAACGGGGCAATCCGTCTACGGACGGATAGTCCGTACTAAAGACAACTCGACACTAGTTGGTGTCGGGGTTAATAATGACAACGGCCGCAAACCAGCAACGATAGGAGAGAAGAGGTCAGTATGACAAGCAAGAACGGCATATTACAGTACCTTGACGTGGTAGGAATATGCTGTTCTTGTGTGTACTAATGACATAGTTACAACCAACCAGAGAGCCGATATGCGACACCGGAATCGCATATAAACCAGCGGTGACACCGGAAATTGGAGTTTGGCACGACGGGCTGCTGTATAAAATGACCCAAATGAACATTTCCCCAAACATCATTAAAATCACCCAATCATTTCTACAAAATCGTACTTTCTCCGTCAAGATCGACGGCGCCAAATCCTCCTCCCGTCCCATCCAGGCCGGCGTTCCACAGGGCTCCTGCCTCGCCCCAACCCTCTACCTCATCTATACTAACGATATCCCCACCCTTCATCAGGTCCAAGTATCTCTCTTCGCGGATGACACCATGTTCCTGACCAGCAACACTAACCCTCATATGGCCCAAATCAGACTTCAAAAACAAATCCACCTCGCTTCCAACTGGTTCAGGAAATGGCGATTAATAATCAACCCCAGCAAAACCGTAGCAGTTATGTTCAGCCACTCTAGGCACAACTCCTTCCCACTAATCTCCCTTAACGGTACCCCCCTTCCATGGGCCACTCACGTTAAATACCTGGGTGTCACCCTCAATCGATCTCTAAACTTCTCCCAACATATCTCAAACACAATTAAAAAATCCGTCAGGAACCGAGGCATTCTCTACCCCCTCCTAAACCGCAACAGTCCTATCCTCGCTAGAACCCGCCTAAACCTTCTTAAAATGTACGTTATACCCATTCTAACCTACGCCGGGGCGTCCTGGGCCCCATTCATTAACAAAACTCAATGGAAGAAAATCGAGGCGGTCCAAACCATTGGCGTTAGAACCATCCTCGGTCTCCCCACTTACGTTCGCAACGAATACGCCCTTTCCACCGCAGGACTCACTACCATTAAAGACAACATCCACAAACAATCCTCTGCACTATTCTATAGAAACTCCCACTCCACCTACCATCACATCAGGCACCTAGGTCTCCAAACTCCAAACTACCCCCCGAAAACCGCCCACCCAAAGCTCCGTCCTATCGAATGGGTCTCATCCCCCCTCTAAACACACCTAAAAACTCAAACAAACAAAACAATAATAAAATAATCCCAAAACAACCACCCTAAAACCCAAATAAATCATTAACATAACTCAACCCACTAGTAGAGGCAAAAGCCTGGAATAGAAAAGACCCTTAGGTCGTCTCCCACGCAAAGGCAAGGAAAATTACCATTCCTTTTACAACGTTCAAGACATCAACAACTATAAAATTGTTCGACGTCTTGATAAGTAGAAGAAGAATCCGACCAGCGAGAATCAACCAGCAGTAGCAGTAGCAGCAGTACCAGCAAAAAACGACCTGTTCGACAACGTATCAATATCTTCCCGGATTTCACCCGTAAAGCGGACAGTTTGACACGGGAAGTGTTGATCGACGAAGGAACCGAATCAACTCTCAGTATCTTCCCGAACTCCTCCCGCACCGCGGACAGTTCGACACGGGAAATACTGATCGACGGGAACTTCAATTCACCAACGGCAAACCAGATCGATCCATAGACTCCTTCTCGGTATCTCCCCGGACTTCACCCGTATTACGGACAGTTCAATACGGGGAATACCGATCGAGGTGACTGCGGACTCATTGTGGACGGAACACCGTACTAACCGCACGGCACGGACTACCACTGTAACACAAACCATTTCACACGGGCAACTCCGCGGGTCGACTACGTATCCCAACGTCGAGCCGTGTGTTTACACGTGCCTCCCACATCCTTTTGACGATCACCTATCTGGGTGTATCTTATACCCTCTATTTGGAGGCGTAAATTTCCTAATCCAATCCATAACACCGGGACTAGGCTTGGGAAACCCGCGTATTTGCGCTGTGGTTGTTAGGGACCAGGGAACGCTCTAGGGAATAAATTGTACTTTTTAACCTACGGACGCATCCCCCGTCTGCTTAACCTTTGTATATATTGTAAATAATATGTATGCCTAAATGTTTGTATAAATAAAATGTTGACGTGTTTAATAAAAACGATTATATATTTAACCGACTATCAACGTGTCTATTATTCATACGAGGCGGTAGTATCAAAACACCCCGCATCACAGTATATTTTATTAAATGTTCAGTTTATGATATATATTATTGAAAACGAATAAAATATTATGTAAATTTAGTTAAATTAATGCACGACAAACGTTATACTAAATTTTTCCAGGTCTTAAAATCTCATTTTACCAATTATTTGGACTTAAATACCTCAAAATTGATAGTTTTGTCGAAAAAATTAAAATGACTATAAAACACAATTTTGACTACGGATTTTCAAGATTTTTTGAATTTAGTTAGAATAACGTATATTTAACGCTGTATACAATTTTCAGAACTTAAAACCGAAAATTACCCTTTTTAGGACATAGAAACCCCGAAAACTAAAATGTCTATAAATAGCCCAAAATTGCAAAAATATTAAAAAAAAACTTAATTAACGTAAATATAATACTAAATTAAATATTCGATGTAAATTTCAAGATTTTAAAGTGATTATTTTATAAATTACGAAGAAATGAAAATTCCCGATTTGACGAAACCGTATAATTTTATATAAATTTTAGTTTTTATCTCATTTTTTCGTAGTTTTTCCTTACGCATTAAAAAACTATTGAGAAAATTAAAAAATGACCTCTTTAAAGTACCAACTAGATGCCATTTGCTACCGGAAATCAGGTAAGCTTGTAAAGATCGGAGCACTCCTTCGGGTAGAAAAAGTGTTTACAGAAAAATAAAATAAAAATAAAAATAAACATTATTGTAAAACCAATGGCTTCCCCGCTACGCTCAGAATCTAAAATAAATAATTCCAAATGGATGTCCAATTATGATTCTAATATTTTAATTAAGTTTCTATGATTCAGTAATTCAGGCATGGCGGTAAATAGAAGAACCTAACCTAACCAGATGAATATTTTCATTTCATTAAAAAGCGCCAACATGTTCTTTTTAAATAAATATCAAGGTTAATGTATTCCATTTTCATTTAATTATATGTTTATAAATTTATAACATTTATATTTGTATATTTTATCAAGATATTGAAGTTTGCCAGGGTATTGAAATGATAAAATAATATTTCTACAAAGATACGCAATATAATAATAATAATTTTATTAATATTAAGTACAAATAATTAATATTATTAATCAAGTTGTATAATAAAAAAAAAAAAAAAATCATTCGTTGTTGAGATTTGAAATTAATTTTATTGTTTTTATATTTCTCTCAGTTTTTACTTATATCATTAATTATAATTTATTCATTTTTAACGTAAAAAATGTGTAATTTTATTGAAATGATCTACTTTTAAGACAGTTTTATTACAATTGGTTTTATTGAAGTAATATGTATTACTTAATGCTTGTAGTATTGCGATACTCAAAAAGTAATTTCGTTACATTAATTTGTAATTTACATTACTTTACTACCAAACACTGTGCATCTATATGTAGGTATGAAGCACTGATTTATTTAATAAGTGTATTAAAAACATATTTACGTGGGAAATATATGTAAATATTTTTAAATAAATTATTATAAACGTTTACAGTGAATGCTAAAAATCTAAAACTATCATTGCAATGTAAAATAAACGAAAATAACTTTAATAAAATAAAATATATCATTAAAAATAATGTAAAATAATACGTGAAAGTTATTGTTCAAACCTATTATTTTTTCCGACAGAAATGTTGGTATACGGTATTTGCAATTTTGTTTATTTTCTACATCCGAAGTGTCATTTAGAAAACATTCCAATTTGTTAAGCATTCCATACGCGAAAATTCAATTACGGAAACAATGTAATAGGTGTTGAAAAAAAAAAATGAAAAAAAAAAACATTTCAAATATTTAACATTCCTAAAAATAATCACTCCGATGGCACCTTTGAAAATCAATTTTTTTTATAGATGTTTGTAGAAACTTTGAAAAATAATCAATTCAGTATCATATATAGAGGGAATTTATGTATGATATTATATTTAATATTAGTATGGGTTAAATACATTTTCTTCAGATAAATGTCTAGGTATATTTTATCCCGGTAGTGCTTGATTAAAAACGTTTTGTGGGAAGGAATATGTAAATCACCTTTCACGAATTTACTAAAAATCACAAGTCAGCTTACGGAATACAAAGACTCGGGGCGTTGAACGTTTGTTTAACTTCACTCACCTATATAGGCGCAATCTAGTATATTATGCAGACATACAGTCTAAACCCGTCAAAATAATAATTTATTCGAAAAACTCCCTCTCAAAAAAAAAAAAAAATACAAAAATTTCACAATAAAAATCATCAGGGAATATACACAGGATCAAAAATATACTAGAAATACATTGTAATTTAAATGTAAAAATTATTGTGTTATTATATTTTTGTTTATCGTTTCACATTTATTACACGAATGAAATCGACATTATTTTATCGATTATAAAATCGTTTTGCTATTGTGTATAGGTGCAATGTAAAAAATATATAGTAAAAGAATTTTGCTTAGGGATCATTGAGGTGGTGTGTTTATAGTGGTAAACAACTCAAGTCCCCCCTTATGTATTTTATTCAATGTCAAAATGTATTCGAAATAGTGAAGTGAAAATTTTTTAATTAAATATGTCTTAAAAACAGTTTTTTTTTCAATAAATATCAATTCTTTAAAAAATATACATTCAGGTATAAAAGTTATAAAATGGAAAATTTATGAAAATAAAAATGTTGGAGTAGAAGTTAATTCAAAACCGATGAGATTTTATTACAATCAATTTTTCTTTTTTTTCCTTTGGAGTATGATATTTTTATTTATACTTTGGTTGTTGTTATTATTATTCATTAATAATTTAATTTGATAGTTTATTGTAAGTTTAATTCAATTTACTATATAGGCTATTTAAAAGATTTTTTTCAGGTAGTCTTTTGATGTGTTTTTTTAAAACTATACCGGAAAGTCAATAAATTAGTACTATCGTTGAAGTGCCCTATGCGGTTTTTAATATACAGAAAATATTCTAAAAGATGTAACTTTTGGAACATTAAAACTAAAAGAGTGATTACGCTGATTTCAGACAAATAAAAATAAACTAACACACATTTATTGCTAAACTTATACAGTCAAAAACTATAAAAGCGCACGAAGAGAAGCTATATTCACACTTTATTCTTACGTAATTATACCCCTATTGTGTCCTGTGGTCCATCAACTAATACATTACTGAGATTAATTTTCTAGAGATTTAAATTGCATCTTATTTTTCCAAATCATATTTGACAAAATATTTTTATTTTAATTTTAGTTTATAGAACAGTCATTGTACTTCTCAAATAAAACTCGATCATCTATATTTTTTTAAAGAATATTTAATAAACATGATTAGAGCGATCCTATTATTTATATAAGAATCCTGAGGTTAGATACCTCTTCTTTATTTTGTTCATTATCGTAAAAATATAATTTGGGTTAAATTCATTTATAATATCTCTTTCGTTTCACGTGCCCAAAAGGATTGAAACATAGCTAAAGAGAACAGTTTTATTGGTTTTTTAAGCTGAATATAAAAACTATATAACTTAGCATACAAATTACATTTAATTATAGAACGTAATTTTATTTGTACAATTTCTTGTTTTACAAAAAAACAAACAAAAAAATTATAAAGTACAAAATATTTTATTTTATTTTCATTTTTTTATTTTGAATAATTGTTTATTTACATGTATTTAAATAATAATATATTATGTTAAAATATTTTTTATAAAAAATTTATGAAATTTATTGAAATTCTAAAATTAATTATGTTCTACAATAAAGTTATATAATTTTGTACGTTACATTAGATTTTACAATATATAATATTATCGTATTTAAGTGAAAATACCATTTTGAATATTTTTTTAAATATTTTAGGGTACCTACGTAAAGGAGGTGAGTAATTAATGCTAAATTTAATTTAAAAAAGATAGGATGCCCAATAAAATTTCAAAAGTTCAAAACTAATTTTCAAAGCAACAATATTTGACGTAGGAACAAGAGCTATTCTTCATACTATAGTACAATAATAGATTTTTATAATTGAATTTTAAACTACTTAATTGCTATATTGTATTATTGAATTTTCATAGTTATTAATATTAATATAGTTAAAAACGGTAGTAGTTTTTCTCAGTAGTTATTATTTCTTATAGTTTTTGTTAAAATTATAATGAATTTTTTTTTTAAATCCAGTATAGTATAGTTGGGTAGCTAGGCATAATCTAAGAATAAAATAGTGGGGGAGGTGTATTGTAGACTGAAAAATGCATTTAACTCTTAGACCACCACACTAGTTAACTTAGGGATCCCACAAAAAAAAAAATCGTTGAAATAAACCCATGATTACTACTTAAATAATATTATATTTTGTGTAAAAATGATAACTAATAGATAACAACAAATAATTATTACAAGGTTATAAAAAAAAGTTAATACTTATAAATATTTCAATTTAAAAAAATTTTCTGGCGATATTGGTCTGTCTTCAATGTTTTTTGCAAACGAACATGTGGCAAAGTGAACATCTCATATTTACTTTTCTTCGGAAAATTTTGTGTGAAATCTATTGGCAAAATTCATAGACAGCGTTGAGTTTTTCCTTAAATATTACTTGGCTAAGAAAAATCTTAGTAGCTACATATAATCGGTATTCATAAACAATACTAAGTTTTTTCTTACCTAAGTATTTTCTAAGAATATTTTAAGTATAAATATTACTTTATAAGCACAATATCAAAGAGATAATATATATTTTTCTTCTTATCAGTATGTTTATCTTTATATTATCAAATACTACCTATCAATTATCATTTTCACGTTTTGAACTTCGATGTTTGTTGCAATACAAATTAGTTGAATAAATTCATTTATTAAAGAAACTTAAAATATCTCTATTTACTCTCTGGAATAGACATGAGTAAGTACTTATTAATTTTAATTTACTTTATTTATATTTTTAAATAGATAATTATAGGGAATTATTAAGTCTGACATTGAATGAATTCATTATTGTCCACATAGGTCATAGTCATAATTACATTTAACACAATGTTTTTAGGAAATCTAAAACGACAGAAAAACTATGTATCTGTATACCTGGAATTCAATATAATATACCAAATTAATTCATTAGTAGATAATTAGTATTGATATAATATATACTAGTAGGTAGGTACCTAAATAATATATTAGTTAGGTGTGTAAGGTAGGTTGTTGTATACCTACCAATTATTTATATTTATGGAATTAGGTTACTTATTCACTATTATTATTATAAACTGAACTATTATTTTAATAAATAAGAATCTTACATTTAAAATGAATTTTCTGCATCCCGTATATAGCATTTAGGTACACAAACTATAATTATCGAACCAATTCATCCAATCGTCTTCAAAATAATCGTAGTCGTTCATGTTTTATAATAGGTATATAACCATTAAATAAATAAATATTATCAATAATAAACGTGAAATAACAAAACACAAAACTTTTTAACAGACACTACAACACCTAAGCACTGTTTAAGTAAGGACTAGAGGTACCTTAACTATTTCCAAGTATTGACTAAGAAACATCTAAGATTTTTCTTAAAATTTGTCTATGAATACAAAAATATTAGATTTATTTAAGATTTAATTTTACTAAGATTTTTCGCAGGAAAAGCTTAGAAAAATCTTAAAATGCCATTTATGAGAATACCAATTTCTTGTTGATTGGCAAAATAAATCTAAGATTTTTCTTAGGATCGTCTATGAATTTGGCCATATACCTTCCACGTTTAGTTTGATACAAGTTCGGTGATATATTTATATATGAAAATATGGAGCACACTATGAACTACTTGGATTCCTTAAAAGACCCCACATTGTTTTTTTTTGCGATTTTCTTAATCCTATACAGATTTTTATAAAAAAGACAACACCCCTAAAATATAGGTAATGAAAAAGGGGACAAATATATGGGAGAATTAAATAAAAATACTATTATAAATAGTAGGTATAATAGTTATATTAGTTTATAAAAAAATAAAAATTACCCACGAAAATACTGATAAAAAAATTATTCACGGTTGTGTCTCAAAGACTGCACGTAGTAGCCTAATGATAATCTTTTTTTTTTTTGATTTTTCTCGTCTACCTTTTTAATCTATTGAAATTGCGCTGACTATGGAAAATTAAATACAAATACGTCATTCTTTTATTATTAACAAAAATAATAAAAATAATACTAATTGTTATAATTGGAAATAATAAACAAATAACATATATAATAATAATAAATATTATGTTACGATAAATAGTTAAAATTGGGATTTACATATTATATAATAAAGAGCTTTGTAATTGCAGATACCCATAATATTAAATATAAAAAAATTAATTAAATATAAACATGTACTCAGTTTTTTACCTACAATTATACGGAATAGTCGTTGCGAAAACTGGCAAATGACCTTATCAATTTATCACCTTTATATTATCCATTACAATTATTAAATAGTAGTATTTATCATATAATATACTACTATAGTATATTATTTTAGGCCGACTCCAAATAGTTGGGAAAGAAGGCGAAGGAGAAGAAGAAGAAATATATTATTTTAGATTCTGAGCGGAGAGAAGAAGCTATTGATTTTACAATGATGTTTGGTATATTTTTTCTGTGAGCAACTTTTCGATCAGGAGTTTTGGAGTGTGTATGCTAACGATAGAAAATTGGTTATTGATGGTACTTTGAATATGATTTATTAAAAATTTTTCAGTGGTTTCATTCTTAAGTTTGAAGAAAAACCTTCTATACGGTATAACCTCATACATACGTATATACATTATAGTTTTAAGGTGTATACTTATGTGGTTCACTATCTTTTTTTTGAAAAGGTAATGGGCAAGTGAGTTTCAGTTTTTACTCAACGTCCAAAGTAATAATAAAATATAATATTAATACAATTTCTCTTAATGTATTTAGGGAAATAGAGGAAATAATAAAAAATAATAAAATAAAATAATACCGATAATTCAAAAATATATAAGAAAATAGGTATTAAAATCCTGGATGAAGCCGAGTGTACAGTACATTATATTTAAAATTTATTTAACAAAAAGACCAAAAAAAAATAAAAATACACCATTCAGAATCGTATTTATCAAATGCAATGATTAATCGTTGCTTTCAAATTCAAAATATTAATAATATATTATCTTGTCCGAGAACCGAAGGAACGATTGATCAACATTCTTCACCTATAGGTATTCTACACGACGTGCGAAGTGATTCCCTGGCTTTCTTCATAATAAATTTACGCGTTTTACAAAAAGACGGAAATTATTATAAATTATTATCGAGTAAAATGTAGGCAAAAAAATATCAATCTCAGGGGGAAACGATAATGCTATTCGACATGTTATACAGTAGTAGTGGTCCCGTATTATTATCGTACATAGTATTTTGTATAAATAATAATAATGATAATGTTATCATTTGTATAATTTTATAACCAAAATAACTTGTATTTATTGATATTGTTTAAAAGGGTGACCATTTTTTGAAAATGAAAATACGAGACAATAAAAAAAGGTCAATCGTAATAATTTTCTACCAAAATGTTCATAAATCGATAAATAATATTTAAAAAAATTCATAATAATATAAATAAAGGTTATTTGTAATATTTCCTACATAGAAAAAATGCCATCTCACTTTTTAAAAGGAACACAGAGCAAAAAGTTTGTCGGGATAACGAGACGTAATCATAAAAAACAGGACCATTCTACAAAAAACGGGAGGCCACCACACTATTACGAGTATACACTGCAATTTCTAATGAATGTTAGATATTTATATAGAAACTTTACTATATTATAATAGGATGACACTATGTCCCGTTTTAAGTATCGTGTCATGTTGTCCCTACAAATTTTTAAGCGGGGGCAAAATTACCGTTTTTGAATTAATATCTTCGTTTTTGTACTGTTCTTTTTTAAAATTTTTGAAATGTGAGATCTTTTTTTTTTCTTTTTCATCAATTGGAAAGAAATAATTTTTTTTTAATTCTGGAGAAAGTTTAATCAATGACCATTTTTTTTGCAGCTTATTTGTCGTTTATGAAAGATTTTATTTTTGTCCAGTTTTTTTATTTTTTAAATATGATCACTCTACTTTAAGCATCATTATCATTCATTATAACATTGGTACGAAAATAAGTTAAAATACTGACTCGTAAATCGTAAAACGGTTATAATTTGTAGCACACAATAACTTACGACATATTTTTGTGATAACACAATTTGCATATATTTTTTTAGCAAACAATGAACGATCAAAATAACATCGAAAAATTAAACGATTACGTATGACTTTGTTTGATATTTTGTAATTTCAACATTATGTTTTAATTTCTATAATAATGTATTTTTAAAAAACGGCAAAAAGTATTTTATTCTCAACATTAGAAAATATTCGTATTTATTTGTTAAATATATTTGGAAATATTTAGCTGATTTTGATAAAGTAATTGAAAGTAAACAATGTACGTAATAATATCTTAAAATATGAAATCATATTATATCCTATTATGATATAATTAAAGTTATGGATTTTGATAATAATACAAAATTCAATGTATAAAAATGTATTTTTTTTTAAGACGCCGTCTTGTATAAGCAATTCAGGTGCATCGTTGTCTATCGGGATCATACTTGTAATAATATACTTTCTGATTTTTCTTTTATCAAATGTATATTAATATATAAATATATTATGATATTATAATTTAAATTAATAATATTATACTTAAAGTCTCGTAAGATTATAAATTGCATATACGGGAGTACATGAGCCTTTTAATTGGCTTATTTTATTTAAAACAGTGTTTTCTAATATGTTATTATTTCAATTCATTATCTGGGTATATTAGAAGAAAATTTATTATTTAAATTATTGTTATTATTACAATTTTAAAACGTTGGACTACGTAAGTTTTACAGCACAAATCGTATGTTTTGTAGGGATATACGTTTTAAATAGAGATAACATGATAATTGCATAATAAAATAATATTACATTTGATAACAGTAGGTATCATTAACAGATATAAGCATTGCTAATAAATAAGATGGCTGCCAGTTTTTTGATTACGTTTGAAGTGTCCTTAATGGTTCAATTTAATCTGTGGAATTTTCACTGATATAATGTATTGTTATATTACTAGTTTAAGTGCAATACCTATCGGGTGCAGATCCTTGTAAATGTAATTCCTTTTAAGTGAGACTACTTGTATGTTGAACACCTTTTGAGCGCAAAACTTTGAATTTGTAACCCGATTTGGGTGTGACACCTTGTATGTGTAACTTTTTGAGTGAAACGTTACATAATTGGAATTCATTTTTAGTGTAATTCGTACACCTCATATGATGTAATCAGTCATGTTTTTAAGATCCGGAATTGTCGGTGACCGAAGTACTTTGAGAAATAATAATGTTAATTAATTAATTTTAAAATATTTTGTCTGCGGTGGAATTTGGCATTTGCTTTCTAGAAGATAGTCTTTCACACATAAAGTATTTCTGGTGTAGGTTGACAAAGTAAATAGGTAATTCAAAAATATACCTATCGAACTGACTATTCTCAGATTTTTATAAAAACTTGAAGTAACGGATTTCAGACAACATACATAAATTATATTTAAAAAAAAAATTTGAAAAATACCTCAATAATATAATTTAGTAGGTATCTATTCTACATAATATGTGAATTTGGTCAGACATCTCGAGTTTTTATATGTGTGGTAATATTTGAAGGTCCTCCAGATAAAAATTCACCCGAATGTATTAATATAAATATATATAATATATTGTGAAAAATACTAAGAAAGTCCGATGATTTGAAATTTAATACTATGAGATATAAAAAAATATAGTAAAGGTACCTAATATGTGAATGAGGTGGTCGGACTGTTTTATAAAACTATTGTCCTCAGGTAGAAATCTACGAAAGTCCGAGAAAAAAAATGCGAGCTTGCCAAAGGGTATTATAATAGGTAGTTGGTACAATATTATGCGTAGTTCAAACGAACAGAGAAACATATAATAAATATAATGATAAATAGGCACTTAATAATAAATGTTACAACGATAAGAAAATGTATTAAGATTTCGTTCACATATCACATATATCGGATAAACCTTAAACACTCGTTATTTTCGCGGACGCCGAGATCGAGAAAAAAAAGGTGAAAAAAGTCAAATCGGCATAATAAAATTCGAACCAGTGTATCCGTATCGAATGTTCGTTTAACAATCTATGCCATATACCGTCAAGCTATTTACTCATTTACTCGGATGATATTTTATTATGGTCGACATTTTTCGTATTTAAACTATTCAGATAACAGAGGGTACAGTGTTTTGACTCATAATATAGGTGCCTATCTATACACATATTCGGAACGAATAGTCCGACGATTTAAAATTCAATATAAGAAAATATGGCGAAGGTACAATGTGAATATTATCGTCTCGGTTTTTTTTATAAAACTATTGTCCCCAGATAGAAATCTACGAAAGTCCGAGAAAAAGAAAATGCGAACTTGCCACAGGGTATTATACGTAGGTACAAAATATAATAAAATATTTAATAATAAAAATTGCGACGATAAGATTAAGATTTCGTTGACATATAGACTACATTGGATAAATATTGTTATCTCTGTAGACGCAGAGATCGAGAAAAAAAAAATCGGATCGTATTTCGACTCGTAATATATACATACCTACACATATTGGGAACGAACGTCTCGGTCGTACAGGAACGATTCGTAGACAAAAAAAAAAAAAATGTACAGTCAGACGTTACAAAGTCCGGGAAAACCGAATCCGTGACCTCCACGGCATTGAAAAATATCAGCAAAAGATCGAAAAATCCAATTTTGGCATTTCGGGGTGATGAT
Organism: Pemphigus obesinymphae; assembly: GCA_025469235.1. Lineage (NCBI taxonomy): Eukaryota > Metazoa > Arthropoda > Insecta > Hemiptera > Aphididae > Pemphigus > Pemphigus obesinymphae. The sequence goes on from JAIPRL010000098.1 coordinate 59,678, forward strand.
AAGACGACGTTGAAGCGATAAGAGACGGACGATAGAACGGTTTTCTTCCATGCGATCTATAGGCTTATACGGTGCGTACCTAATTAACTTCGCGTTTTCGGAAAAGTCGAAATACGGAAGCACGAAAAACGGGGAAATCGTAAATCCAAAGTACGACAGCGATAAAAACGGGAAAGAAAATACTCGCGGGGCCGCCGGCACGGAAAACGGTCAGCGGAATTAAATAAAAAGCTTAAAGTTTTCTCTTCCACGAAAAACCGTCTATTCGGAGTTAGCATATTATATAATAGATTTGGGTAAGAACACGATGCATTATAAGCCTAGTATGAGATAATCGTGTTTCGATAAACACTGCATGACCAATGAAATACCCGTAGGTATACGATTGACTGCGTAAATGGCAATAATGGTAATTTATTATTTAAGATTTTTGTTTTATTTTGTTGTTGTACATTTTTAGGACATGCGTAATGTGTATTTTTTTATTTATTTTTCTTGCATGTATCTATAAAAGTATTAAATTTCACATTATGAATATAACATGTTCAATTATAGCAAACCAATTTTGACGGTTAACCAATGATGTTATACAAGCTGTGAAAAGAATGCACTTTACGAAATACAAAAACGACTGCATCAAAAGTTGCGAACCGGTAGGAAGCTCTCAGTGGGATAATCATATGTGGTTACGTATAGGAAATTTTAAATTATACGAAAATTTCGTTTGTGTGCGTGCACGTTTAAATTAATATTGTAGTGTGTAAAAACTCCGTTATCCACAATTCATATAATAAAATTGCCGCGTACGCTAATATCGTACGCACTGGAACACGCGTGTATATGATTATCGAAGTTTCTTCTGCGTTTTTTCTACATTTTACTCAAAAGTATCCATGTTTTGTCCATCGCAGCGGTTTATCGTATAGGTAGTCAAATTTAGATTTGGAAATCAGATTTGAATTTATTTACAAATAAGCTTTTAATCGATTTTTTCACTTTTTAAATATTTAGAATCAATATTTTAATATTTGGTGAACAAATTTTTTTTTATAACAAAAAAAAATTTGTTATATACTTTTGGCCCCGTAAGTGCATTTAATTTTTCACGTGTTCCTACTCATCATAGTAGAGACCATTCTCTTTTTCATATTCCGTCCCACTCCATATCGTTTGGTAATAACCATCCATTGCATAGAATGCTTTGCCTTGCTAATGATTATTTATTTTAAAAATATTGTTTATACTTTTGTCATTCTAATAACTGTTATATATTTTTTTGTATATAATATTTTTCTTTTTTTATTGTAAAATACTGCCTGGTTAAGTTCGATTAATAATAATAATAAAGATATTATTTTTGATGCAAATACTATCTATGCTGTAGCATTGTTTTTTTTTTTTTAAATACATTTTCTAAATATAATTATATCTGATTCAATTATGATGAATTAAAAAATATATATATCTTATTTTAAAATTGAAAATTTTAATATGTACTAATTTGTAAATATTTTTATATGGATGGCTTTATTATTTTAATTGAATTTTTTCATATTTTAAAAAATAAACAAATACCATAGAATACCACATTCTACGGTTTTATTTATTTGGATAAGATTGAGCAACTATCATAATGAGTATGGAGAGGGGATGAATTTAATTTTCTTTGGAACTGTTTATTAAATCCTATTTTGTAGTTACACTGCTCAGACTTACTGGTATATACGTATATTTTTGTATTTTTACACAAACATAATCTAAAATATATTAACAATTAACAAAAACACATTGGTTTTTAAAATTAAATTTATCATATTATATCATTCAACAAAGTGCTTAATTTTGAATAGTTATTTTGCTCAGAATATTTATTTCGAATGCAATACATACACCAAGATAATCCTGTATGATAACTAATAAACGATGTGCTTCCACTTGCTACTAGACCAGGATCTAGTTTTATTCTCTATAATTAGTATAAGATAAGATAATAATACTTTTAAATACTTGATCCATTATTTAAACTATTTAAAAATAATTTATTTAATTGTTTAAATTACATTATTTGTATTTTTAAATGCGTTTCATGTAAAATCTGAAATAATATATTATTTTGTAAACATAATTTTGTATTTTGATGCCTTGATACACCCATATATATTGTATCTGAAGGAAAATATAGCAAAACTTTTATAAGAGAGTTTAAAGTATTACGAAATATGATAAAATAATATTTTCTAAATATTGACACATTGACGAAGTTACATTTATGTTTATATAAAAAAAAAATCATAATGTCGGTAAAGTTCTAATATAACCTAGAGTTTAAATGCTACAATTTATTAATGTTTTGCCTTTGAAGTATTAATCTATCTATATTATCCATTTTATAGTTGACGTTAATACAAATATAGTATTAAACATAAGCGGATTTCTGTTTCAAAATGTAATTATTCACATTATGTAAAACTTAAATCAATGTTTGTCCAATATTTTTTAGAATAAAAAAAGTGCTTTATTATTAACTAATGTAGTTATAAAATGGTTTTTTCTTTTAGTTTTTTGTTTTAAGAAATTTTAATTAAAATTAATAATTTTCCACTTCAGTAATATTTAACAAAAATGAATATAGGTATTATGCGTTTATATAATAGTATACATAACTCTTGTTATTATTTTCATAAATTTTTAAATTATTTATATATTTTTTTACTAATAGTTACTCACTAATTATTATATTTTATAAATACTATAACATAAAAATATAATTAAATTAATTTTTTCGATATTTTTTTATAATGTTCGAAATTTGAAATTTGTGTGGTTTTATTTTTATATTATCTATCACGGTATTCTTAAAAAAAAACAACGTGAAAAAAATGAGAATAAACGTTATTATGTATATTCACAGAAAAGGCACACAGTTTTTCCTTTTATATCCCTCTTTTTATAAAAAAAAAAATAAAGATATTTCAATATATTAAAACATATTCATATTTTATTTCTTACTGAACCATTGCATGAATATATTGTTCATTCGGGTATGTAATACTTACTGACCGTAAAATTTCAGGACTAACAATAGAATATTGTTAAATTAATGACGTTTTGAAAATTAAAATAAGAGTTAATATTAATGAGTTCATATATATTAATAATAATAATAATAATATTAATTCATATATAGTACAGTTTCAATATATATTAACATTTAAAGTTTGATAAAACTGATGAATATATCTGTATTATTATTATTTTGAATGTAATTTTTGAATTTAATAATCACCTTAGAACGGGGTGATTTTGATAATAATAGTTTTTACTTTTGTTTCCACATCATTGTGTATACCTCTATAATTAAAAGCTAGCTACAAGCTTAAGAATAGATTTATTGCTTCATGAAAAAATAAAATAAACAATAATAAAACCATTTAATAGGTATATTATATTATATTATATTGTAGGTATGTTCTTACTACCCAAGCATAAATATAAAAATTATAAAATAATGTTAAATAAAATAATTCAAACTCTCTCGTTGAAGTATCGGATATTTTGGCAAATCCTCATTTAAAATTTTGACCAATGTTATCGGCTCATTTTTATTATCAATCTCATCTCAAGACACAAATAACCTTAAGCTATTAGTGTTAAAGAATTTTTCAATAACTAACAGAATAAAACCATTTTGTCTCTACATTAGTTAACCCTTCATTAGTTGTGTAGTATACATATCACATATATATCCCAGTGTTTTATAAACTAAATTTTATAATACAAATATTTACTAGTGATAGTCCAGTTTCCGTTTACCTCTCATATGTAGGTATACCTAATGTTATATGTTTTCATTTTTTGATTAGGTCTTTTGTGTTATAGTACACTCGTGCTGAAGTCGACTGGGATATATATGTACTCTTCTCGAATATTAGTGTAATACATTTTATTATGAACAATTTATATGTGTTTGTACTAAAAAATGCAATTAAAATTTTTTTTGATATATTCATTCTTTAATTAATGGTATAAGATATCATTAAATACAGACTTATGAAATAATTATTTTAAATCTATAATTATAAACTAATTTAGTTTTTTTAGTTCGGCCTATATTATAATCATTTAATATTATTGTGAACCATTTGACATCCCCTCCACTGTAAATGCATTACTGAGTGTCGTGCAAATTTCGGAAATAGTTATACAAATTCATACAAATAGCAAAACAATAAATGATAACATTGAAATCTTATTTTGGTATAAAGAGTGAGCTGGGGTGACGTAACACCAGACTACTGCAAAAGTGTAGTTTTGAAAATATGGTGGTTGAAATATATCATTTAAACTCATATAAATGGTTTGAAAATAAATACTAATTCTAAATTATTATTTTAGTGTGGGGTAGGCTGGGATGAAGTTACGTAAGCCGACCCCTTTTATTGGGCTTATAACTTAAGTAACAATATTGTCATACAAATTCCGGCATTGATCAAACAAATTCATAATAATGGCAACCTACAAGATGCATATCGAAACGGCAAAAGCTCTTAAATTTCGGAGTTGAGTGGCCAGGGCGACGTCCGTCTCTTTGTTGCTTCCACGATATCTTTCCATGTTTTTTTTTTATGTGATGTTGACATTTATCCAATCTATACTGCTAAGATCTTAATATATTTCTTGACTCAATTCCTCCACTCATTTTTAGGCCTTTTCCTAGATCGTGTTATCTTGGTTTCTATTTTTTATATAAGTAGGCCCATAGTTCTCTATCCGTGCCCGGCCCTATTTATTCTCTGGATCTTTATTATGGTCAAGTACTCAAGATTATGTTTATAATATAAAGTATAAAAATTTATCAAATTTATGACTCTTTTCCGTTTTTTGTATAATTATCTACTTGTATTTTTTTAGTCGTAAATTTTCCAGCTATATAACCCGTTTGGTATTCTTTTCGTTTGGTTTTAGTCAATTTATAATTACATATATCAGAGACAACCTTATAGGAAGTGTTAAGTAATGAAATTTTTCTGTAGTTTTGGAAGTCTATAATATCTCATTTTTTGTAAATTGGACAAAATACTGCCATTGTTTTTTAATTATTTTTATATTTATCAAGCCATTGGCCAATAAATGAGACTAAATCAAAATACATGGTATTATCTAAGAAAAAGTTACTAAAAATCTTCCTAATAATTAAAAATTTTGTACATAGAATAATATAATAGAATAATATTTAAAGTATCTGGAATTAATGTAAATGAAAAGAAGAACATGAACAACCAAATTAAGCTTAAAATAAATGTAGTAAACAGAGACTATATGGCAATAAAAGAGATCTCATTCAAACTATTGTCAAGGCGTACAAAAAATCGACTTTATGGTACATATATGCGTCCCATTTTAACATATGTATGTAAAATGTAATTTAGAAAAAAATATAATTAAGGAAAATTACTAGGTTCGAGTTAAAACCTTATAGATTTCATAACTTCAACTTGTATGAAACTTTACATATAAATATGTAAAGTGCTAAAAATGACTAAAAATAAAATTAAAAGTTTAAAATTTTCAGAGACTCTTAGGTGTACTAATTATACAGTATGTAAATTGATTGGAAAATCTGTAGTCCTAATTTCTTATATAGTGCGAGTATTCTAGTGCAGTTTTAATAAAATATATTTCTAATGGCCTTTTATTTACCATGACTTAATTTGAAAATTTGAAAATAGCCATTTTCTAGAGTAGTTTAATTTCGATACTATTTTTATTTTTTATTTTTTTTGAATAAGAACAATTTTAATTTCAAAAATATAATTAAATATTTTTAATTTATAGGTTTAAACTTTAAAAACTTGTAGATAGCCAATTCAGTTTCAATAATAAACACACTACATATTGATATTTTTCTTAATAGGTATTTTCTTGTTTTTAATATTTTTTATAATTGTTAAAAATGACTAACCTGAACTAGAAAGTTCATTATCGTTAGTGTTTGTGAGTTCTGCATTAATATTCTCTCACACGCGTATATAAGTCAGTTATATTATGTAAAATAAGATGGAATCAGATTTATTAAAGTTAGATTTGTTCTTAGAATTACAGTTATATGTCTATTTTATTTGCCTATATATTTTTAACACTTAGATAAAATAATCACATTTAATTTTATCAGTGATTTAATTTTATAATAGGTATATACTTTATGTTTAAGAGATAAATCATATCGTAGTAAATCCTAAAAAAAAAAAAAAAAATAAGAATAATAATAATAATAATAATAATAATAATAATTGTTTTTTAAGTTTTGTGTACTTTTTGAGTTTTAGAATGAGCTGTTAGAGAAACTAGTAGTTTTATGATGTGTGCTTTACTGATAAGAGGAATATTAGGAAATACACTTATAGAGCATAAAAGACTATAAGTGATCTTATAGGTTTATTTAGTAAATGTGTTCGATTAAAAATTCAATATTTAATGTATTTGTTAATAACATTTCTGTAAATAAATTTGAAATGTAGAAAAAATATAATATTATTATGAAAATAATAGTTACAAAGAGAATATAAATATTTATTAATTTTATTTAATATTCGAAATATACGGTTATAGGTTATATAATAATATAATTTAATACTGTGGAAATTACAAAGTGGGATATTTGAATTTGTGTTTATGTATCAATGAAACTTAAAGAAAATTTACAATTTCCCATTCTACTTACTTTTAAAAAAATATATATATATATATAATTAATAAATTATTATATGAGACAATAAAAAATATTATTATACATTTTGGAAAATTTACGTATTTCTTTATTTATGTTTGCTATTGTCAGAAACAGACGATTTTGAGCATGCACTTATTTATCCTTGTTTCTTTTGGTCCCAGTTTTCAATAATCCTTTGTAACATAAAAATTAATCAATAAATTTCCATATCTAGTATAAAATATTTGTTTCCCAAAGTCGATGGGATTAATATTTTTTCTTAAAATTCATCGGAGGTTTTTGTTATCCTAGAACTCAAAACATTCTAGGGTAGTCGTTTATTTATAAAATAAACAATACGACAAGTTTTTAAATATCTATAGTTAAAGTTAAAAATTAAATACTAAATTATTAAACTCATTTGACTTAAAATTAAATTTTGTTTAACTTATTCAGTTGTTCAAAAGTTATTTTTTTTACATGTACACAGATAACTTAATTTTAATATTTAATTATTTCATGGATAAAAAAAAAATGCGAGTAAATGTATACCCGAACGCACGCACCAAAACTAATTCTATTCTAATTTTGTTTTTATTTTTATGCATGTACCGGTTGCAACTCCTTGTAAGCACAACTTCTTTTCAGTGAGACTACTTGTTAGTTTAACTTTATGTTCAGTACCTTTTGAGTGCAAAACCTTGAATTTGTAGACCAGTTTAAGTGTGAGACCTTGTAGGTTTAACTGTATTACCTTATTACCAATACCTTATTAGTAGAATTAATTTTGAGTGCAATTTGTATACCTTGGTTTATGTATTTCATCCGAAATATTAATGTTAACTAATTAATTTTAAAAATATTCACCTCTATAGTGTTTCCTATAAATAGGTCAACAAAATAAGTAATTTAAAATTCGAACAAATTTACTATTCTTAGATATTTATAAGAACTCGAACCTGAGTGGAACAGGTTTTACACAACATCACACCTATATATCACTATAAATTCAATAAAACTTTTAAAAAATATCAAAAAAAGTCTTACGATTTAAAATATTTTTATCGTTAAATATAATATGGGTATAAAATATAGTAGTTACCTACGCTGCACATATGAAGTCCTTCGGACTTTTCATTCTTGAGTTTTTATATAATCAATGGTTATGGACATGGTTATTAACCACTTTCACCATGTCAATATGTTTGAAAGTACGATTAAATATCGTTATATCTATGACAAAAGTTCGCGCGAATATTAATATAAATTGAATTAATGTTATAAAAAATACTATGAGAGTCCAAAAATTTTAAATTTATTACTATGAGATATAAAAACTATATAGGATAGATACCTACCTACTTTGTCAATTAGTATGTCAGACTTAAATAATTAAATACAGACTCATCACAGTGTATTATATAATGCATAATTTAATTAAATATTTGGATCCATAAAAGGCTGTATAAATCGGCAATCGGTAACAAACAAACGACAAAAAAAAAAAAAAAAATGAAATAATATATTTATAATGATAAGAAAATATATGATGATAGCGTCCACGTACCATTTATACTGGATAAATGAAATTCGCAAAAAATGGGATCGCTGAAATGAAATTTGAACGGGTGTACTAGTATCAAAAATTAATTTAATCTATCTATTTTGCCTACGACTTAGATACCATATCACTAAGCTACTAAACTGAGATGATAGCGTGGTAGAAATATATAAGTATAGTCTCGTATATATGCTATTCGGATAATAGACGACACCGTATATCGACAGATATAATACACATATTTGCAGGGCTGGGAAAGTTAACGATATGTTTTAACTCGTTGAGTTAAGTTGATTGAAAGTAATAAAAGTTAAGTTAAGTTAAAAGTTACTCGTATATTTTTTATTAGCTATTAAAGTTAAAAGTTAACTTTGCAAAAAAAAGTAACTTAACTTAGTTAAAAGTTAAAATGTCCTAATTAGGAAAAAAAGTCGATATACTTATTATATCGTAAAAAGGTAAAAAAGGATGGTTATTCTTTACGCTCAAAAAAACTACTGGGAATTTCTTCTGCCAGAAAAAGTGTATACATGTAAAAATTTAAATACAAAACGTCATTTTAAAACCCATGCATAAATAAGAAATCAGAAAACAACTTCTAACTGCTAAGATACCTACATTATTGTTTGATTCACACTAAGTTAGTATAAAATAAGCAGTACCTATCACTTCAATATATATTTTCTATACTGGATAGACATAAATACCAGCCTCCATGTAGTTAGACCGGGCTCAGCCCAATATTCGTGAACGGCCAACGTCGCGGCGTGTGCGTGAGTGGTACATCGATTCTTTAACGATTACGTATATGATATTGTAGGTACCTACTAAAATTACGTATAAATACCTAAAAGTAAAATGCTCATTCAAAAATTTGCATTGTTTTTCAGGAAAATTTAACTTAATTTAGATACTTTCGAATAATGTTAACACGTTAATTTTAATAAAAAAGTAACTTATTAAGTTAAAAGTTTTTTGCGGGAAGTAAATATTGATAAACATTTAATCGCAGCGCTGAAAACCCAGTACTAAAAGCCGTGGTAATAACAATAATATTTATTTTTAGATTGTTATAATAATATAGTGAACAATAATTTTATTATTGTATTGTTATTGTATGATTGACACAATGATTTTGTGATATCATCTTTTGGTTCTTGTTAATACATTTTCTGATGTAGATTGCACCTTTTGGTTTGAACAATTTATGTTAGAACCAAAAAGTTCTATCTAGATGATGATAAAATAACAGTTTTGTAATTTGAGCCGAGATAGCATCTTTTGGTTCTCTGTATCTCTGGAATTATTACTCCGAAATAATTTTTTTTGAGCTTAAACAATGGAGAATTTATAATTAAACTTATAGGAATAATAAAAAAAAAATTAAAAAACTGAGATAACACTTTTTGGTTCTGAGCCCACGAATCCTCGATCGTGTCCTGGCAAAGACGATCGGTAGACAAAGAAATATTCAATCGGGCGTTCAAATTTCTAGGAATCACGAATCCGATATCTACAGCATCCAGAAACGTCGGGAAAGGTAGCAAAAGCCGATTACGGAATTAGCTTTTACGAATTCGGGGGCGATAACGAAGTATATATAATACCGAATGGACGACGAATGAGGAAACGCGTATTTTCTTCCATGCGTCGGTTGCTCAGAGAAACACGAAAACGTGGACAAATGAAACTCGTAAATGTCTCAAAACGACCAGAGAATAGTTTGAAAATGATTAAAGAAATAAACGGAAAACGCTCACGAAAACGGGCTGCAAAATTAAATAAATAAGACTTATATATATACCAATAATAAATCTGTTGTGTTCAAAGTATTTTGTAATCAAATTTTATAAAACATTTGAAGAACATTTACGATAAATTAGTAAGATAAAAGTAATAAGTTAGTAGGTAAGTAAAAATGTTATAATACATTGGGTTTTTGTCTATTATGCTTGTTTTTTTTTTTTAACCATGAAGTGTTCATGGGTTAAGTCTATAATAACTTTAATTCTAAATTAAAACATAGTTCTTAACTTAACCACGAACAACAATTAACTAGATTTATGGATAGAAGATTTTAGTGTCGAGTTAGTGTCTCTTTGCAATTTATTAGATCCAGGATCAGTACTAGACCCTAGTTAAACACCAATCCTTGAATACAAACCATCTACATAAAGTCTTTTACTTTGACACCCGTGTTTAAACGGTGTTCTAATGCTGTAATATCCAAATGAAAAAAAAAAATCGTAGCGAAAAATTTAAGGCGGCGCACCGAGAATCGAACCAACAATGGGTAAACATATAATGCATACATAACTTACGCCTTACCAACTAGGATATCTATAGGTACTGTGAGTTGACTGTGTCCGTGTGTGTGCATATAGTGTCACAATGGGTGATTTTAATATCAATTTCTAGTTGGTCCAGATTAATGCATATACGAACGCATAATAGTTTAATATTATAAAGAGCAATAATTTAGTTTATTATTAATATTCTAAATAATTGAACAATTATACACTAAAAATTGACCCAGATACAGATTTGTGCGGTTGGTCCAGATTACGTCCAATTTAAAACATGATACTATTTGAACACCTAGGACATACAAATACTATCTTGACATGATTTTGACACCATTGGTCAGCCACAATAGCTGGGAACGATCCCAATATCAAATTCTAAAGCACAATGTCTACTCGAGTAATAAAAGAAAACTAATTCATAGATATATTTTGGGCAAAAAATCTCAGTACGTAATCCAATTTAACTCATTAACTAGTTGATATGTCTATTTTTTTAATTATTATAAAAAAAAAAATAAACATAATATATATAGTATATACTGAACTATGTAAGACTTACCCGCCGGTACGATGTGATATATGCAAGGTCGAGATTGCGTGGCCAACGAGTTGGTTGCCCAGCACAGGAGCGTACCAAAATCTGTGACTTTGAACTTGATGAGAGCCATACTTTTGTCAGAATTGGCTACATTGATCAAACCAGAATCGGAACTATTAAATGCCCAGCGGAATGACGATGGTGAAGGATTGCTATTGACGTGACACGTGACCCAAGCGGTTTCTCCTTTGTGTGCTCCGTACACATGTTGCTGATCGGTCTTACATGACGGTTCGTCTGAAAAGTTTTCATTACACTATTAATTAAAATTGATAATTTTGCAATAGAAATGTGAAGTATATATAATAATAATAATGTGTGATTTTATAGTTATCTTAAATATTTTTTTAGAGACATTTTTAGTGTTTCACAATTTCAGAAAAAAATATTCAGTAGGAAATTAAAATCATAGTTTTCAATTAAAAAAAATATGTATATTAATAATATGAACACGAAATGATTATTATAATATCTTGGGCAAATAAATAAATTATATACTTATTTATATTTTTTTTTATAATTACTTAGGTTAAATGGTTAAATATTTTAATTGTAGTAATTGATTTATTTATAATTTTACAATTAAACTTACTTGTCAACAGACTGTAGAAATATAATTTTAAATATGAACTAGCTCAAAAAAATTTAATGAACTAAAATAACCTACATTTTAAAAAAAGTTGAAAATTTGTAAAAAAAAAAAATTGCGTGTGATAACTTATTATAAATTATTATAATAATACAGGTATCGAGTATTATAATAATTTTTAATATGACAATATAGTTGACATTTTTGAGAAAAATAAACTACTAGTACGAGTTCGAGTTTATTGAAAATATGAACAAAATTTAAAAAAAAATTCATTTTTGTATGATACAAATATTTTTAACTTAGTTCATTTGAATTAGTGAGTTTCCAAAGTCTACATATCAATAGCGTGCTGTGTTGGGATAGTTTAGAAGTAATTGCTCTTCGTTCAAAATTGGGTGGTGGGTGGGGAGGTTATACGAAAGTTAAATGAAGTCATACGACTTGTGTGACGTACAAGATTTGAGTACGATGTAACAATATTAATTAATAATGAATAATATGCAAATAATACCTAATATTAATATAAATACAGTTAATATTATGCAAGTAATGCTATTGATAATATATTTAAAAATACTTACGTGATTTTATATGTTTAATTAAATGTGTATTAAATATTAAATGTTATACTACTACAGTACCACATTAATATTAGAAATTTACTACAATGAATATTTTGTACATTATGAACACTAATAAACAGTATAAAATAGTCATTAATTATATTGAATATTATTATAGATCTTAGTAACTTGCATCGATTAAATACATTTATTTTATGTTTTATGTGTGTACATATGTTTTTTGGGGAAAAAAGAAATACTTTTAGAATAAAGAGGTATCTGATAGAAAATTTGTTTGTATTTTACAGAGGTAATTTTTAAATTTTTCCAGCAGTATTTTTACGTGTAAAGGAAAACTGACAAAAATGACCGAAAAATTGTTATAAGCTTAAAAAATAATAATTTCAAAAACCTTTAATTTAATTTGCACTATATTGACGTATTTAAATTTGTTCACCAATTTTCAGTCATTTTATACATTTTAACAAAAATAGGTATAGGAAAATCTTTTGTTATCACCACAATTAATGTGTGTGAGTGTCTTCAAATAAAATCAATTAGAGGTTCGTCATGCCATTGATATAATCATGAACATTAAATATACGTACGTCATACATGACATTACTTGTATATTAAATTTAAGAAGCTGTATGATTACCTAATTAATGGATTACACAGAATTATATTACGAAGGTTTCAAATAAATAAGTAATGCAAACTGGAATAAAGAAAATTATTAAATTTTTTTTACATAAATAATTCTAAAAGTTCGTGTTTATAAGAATGTAAAGATAAATTTTTCAAATACATACAACCAAAAATGAGTAACCAAAATGTATCGTAAGACAATTATTATAAATTGTAATTTAAATTTTTTATTGAACTTCTTGTATTGTTATTTTCGTCTTAATATATACAGTTTTCAAAAAACTATATTTAAGAGTAAAATATAATAAATAAATAATATTGGTTATTAGTTTAAATAAGAATTATAGAATAAACTATGTTTTTTATTTAGTTAGGTACATTTAATTAACTTCATACTTCATACAGTCCATAAAAAAAATAAATAATTATACATAGTTATTCATATCTAATAATATGATATAAATATTTATTTTGTAAATGTTGAAAAACATAATTTAATACATAAAGTTAAAATTAAAAAATGAATTATAAATTAAAATAAAATATTCCTGTTTTAAAATGTATTTTATTTTATAGAATTTCAAATTGAATATATATTTTGGAATAAATATCATGTTAGTCAAACTAAAATATTTCTTCATATTTGTACTGAAAGATAATAAACTGCAATACATTCTTTAGTTTTTGTAATTTAAAATAATTAGCTGGGTAACAGTCTAAAACTCTAGCTAGTTTATCTCACGGGTGAAAAACTACTAATGATGCACGAATAATCGTGAGCTATTTTATTATTTCTATATTAAAATATTGGTAAAAACCATAACTTGGGCGACTATTATATTATTAATTTCAAATTAAGTAATAGTTTTGATCAATATAAAGGAATTTTAAATAATGTTTAATATAAATCAATAAAATAAATCTAGAAAAATTTCAATCGGTAGGTAACTAAAGATAGTGAAATTTAGAATAATTTTAATGTGATATTTTGAAATTTACATTCATCAAACCTACATAATATGATGAGTTTTAGAGAGATATATCAAATAAAGAATTTTTTAAGTCGTAATCTGACAAACTGTTAAAGAGGTATAGATAAAATTATAAATATACTGAATAGATACTATGCCAGAAAAATAATTTAATCAAAAATAATTTAAAATTTGAATTATATTAAAGTAAATATTTTTAGAGATCATAGAAATGTTATACATTTTTTTATTAGGTGGATTATGATTGGTTATTTAATTTTTGAAAAATATGATTTTAATTGCACAATTTTTTTTTTGCATTTTAATTCTAATAATACCTCGATTTTTTGAGAAAGTAAAACGTTATGTTATTTTAATTATTTTATTGATATTATTGTTAATAATAACATTTAAAACAATGATTATTAAATTAATGCAGACTTATATCATACTATTTAAAGCTCTAGAAATATATATATTTAATACAATATGTTAAAATGACTAAATTAAAAATAATAAAATATACCAATTAAACACTAAACTGATTTAAATAAAATAAAATATAAATATTATTATAACTAATACTAAAATAATTTTTTTAAATATATCCTTCTGTTATATTTATGAATTTGTTACTCATATACATGTTATGCGGTATATAAAATGTTATTATTTTTTCAAATTTAGTTCAGACTTTTATAGTTCTATAAAAGTTATGGAGAATAATATTATATGAATGCTACTTTAAAGATAAACAAATATATATTATGAAAGTTACGATTAGATCATTGCCGTGGGCCATCGTAAATGCGCCACATAACATAAACGAATGAAGGCGCTTTTCGGGAAATAAAATAGGCACTTGAAATACAAATAAAATCATGACGGCACATGATCCGAATTCGTTCATCTAAACAAAAATTTTTTGCCATTTTTAGTTGTCTTTTTTTTAATACAACCCAAATGTGGAATACTAATTTTAAACATTATTTTAAAGAATTTCAAGATGTTATATTGAGGTTAAATAAAAACATAAACATGTAAAAATAATTATTGAATATTAAAATCATCAATAGGATACCATAATTGGCTATGTTCCATGCATTGAATTGGTAATAAATTAATCGTAAATTAATGATTTTTGTGTTTTAAATATAAAAAAAGTACGTAACTATAATATAAAATTAAATAAAAAAGCAACACCGAATGATATTTATTTTATCAATTCGTTTGAACTATACATTTGTCGAAATGAGTTTTTAGAAAAAAGATATTAACGTAGTATTTTTAATTTTTTCAAAATATGCGATTTATTAAGACTCAATTGCAATAATTATGTTGTATAGGTATATAACTGGAAATCTTAATAATTATACATAATACCATATTTTTATACTGTTGATACAAGAATAAACAGGATATAAATATTCTAATAATCACGTAACTAACAGTTATAATTAATATAACACATAATGAAAATTAGGTAATATAATAATACC
Organism: Pemphigus obesinymphae; assembly: GCA_025469235.1. Classification (NCBI taxonomy): domain Eukaryota; kingdom Metazoa; phylum Arthropoda; class Insecta; order Hemiptera; family Aphididae; genus Pemphigus; species Pemphigus obesinymphae. Next base: position 75,125 of record JAIPRL010000098.1, read on the forward strand.
TATGATTATTGATTTAGATTAAAGATTAACTTATCCATTAATTGTAAATTACGTTTAATAAAATTGTCACAGAAAAATAATTATGGAATAACTTTGAAAACCTATTTTATCAATTTTATCATTCGTGTTTACTTGAAAAATATAAAAAAAAACAATTTCACAATGTTCCGAGTATGTACGATTAACAAACAAAAAAATAATCAAGGTATGGCAAAAATAAAATATTTTTATTTAAAAATAATTATGGTAAAATTATAGAACACACAATAAAGTTGATAAGCACGGGCAAAAGAAAAAACAGAGATTTAAAAATGATAAAAAGATAATTAATTATAAATTTTAACCAACTATTACCTATATAGTATATGATATACATAAATTAAATTGAGTAAGTATTAGAATGATTTTTCAATTTTCGTTTTTCCAAATTACTTATGTACTTTAACATGATCAATTTTAAATCGTAAATTTTTGAACGTTGTCATAAATATTTAAATTAAAATCAGTATTATATATATTTTGGTAGTTACGGCGAAACTATATATATAATGTCATAAATAAAAATATAATGTACATGCTCGATATATGTATATGGATGTATATATACATATATGCCGACATGTACCTATATTCAATAATAATAGTAACAAGCCTAAAATATCGTACTGCTCCAGTAAAATTCTAATCTGTCTGTGTTGCATTTTTATAATTATTACCGTTAATAAAAACCAGATATAGTTCTATGCACTGTTGTATTTATATACATTATTTTATTATTTTAATGTTGAGTGGCTGTATTTATAATATTGTTTTACAAATAAATTATAAGTATATACCTATGTATTGGCATAAATTTGTCAAAATGACCACAAAAATCAATATTCAATTTCATAAATATTCAATTTTAAGTTTTCATGGAGATTAGGAAAATAAAAAATTTCAGATTTGATTTTTGCAGAAATTATTTTTTAAAAAATCAGATCTACCTATAGAAATATTTTAAAGAGGATTAATTAGGTGATTAGATTTCGAGCAGCAACGTGTACGCCGTACGGAAATTTTGGCATAAATTCGTATAATACGCATCTATATAGGTATTAGAAACGTGTCAATTGTTGGGATTTTTAATCACGTCCGAGGAGTTTTATTAATATTGTGTAAAAATTTTAGGTATAAATCTAAAGTATTAACTTTAAATATCATCGATATTATATCTATAAACAAGTCATAAAAAAGAAAACATTCGAGTAGTTGTGTAATAGAGGTCTGTTTTTACTATTATATATTTTTGATTAAATTAATATATATAATATAAATAATATATTTTATAAATTGTTTGAAAATACATCCTTAAATCGATGTTAATAAATTAAAGAACAGTTAGGTTGTTCACAAATTTAAAAAAGCGTTGTATACTATGCAAATTTTCAAGAAAAATTTTAGTATTCATACAGCGTTTGACCGAGTTTTTCAATATCATTAACAAATTTCAGATCATAATATTAAAAACTGATTTCAATAATATTTTAAATAGTCAATTTTGGATGGTCATGGATGGGATGTAAATGAGATAATCCGGAATTTTCTAAATTTTTGGGAAAATAAAATATCTGTAAAATGTTACTAAATAAACCCGAAGTCGATTGCATATATTTTAAGTTAAGTGGAAGCCGATCAAAAGTAGTTGGGAGAAAAAAAAAAGGTATAATGATCTTTTAGATTCTGAGCAGAGCGAGGAGCTAGTTTTTTACAACGATATTTTTAACTATTATTTTTTTTTTGTAGTATTTAGTAAACAAATGTTCAACCAAAACACTTGATTTGATTAATTTTGAAAAATACGATAATTTATTAACCTAATCTTCCAATTTTAATAAATGGAAAATTTTCTAAAATAAAATGACTTATATTAAGGTATAAATTACCTAATTAATTAGCCACAGTTTTTTGTAAATAATGAGGAATAGAGATATTGGTTTAAGAATTTAGTTTAGCTTTTTTAAATATTCTATATTTTATGGTACAGTTTAAATATAACTCATTATTAACAAAGATGGCCCGAAAAAATATTCTAGGGAGGAGGGGTGGAGCGCGAGACTGATATTTATTTATCGAATTTTATTTTTTTGAAAACACAAGTAAGTAAAAAAACATCATAGTATTTTTCACTAGTTTGCTAACCGTTATACAAAATACGGCTCTGAGCATTATGTGTATATGATATATTCGATTAAAAAAAAAAACTTTAACATATAACTTTGTATGGAATATGATAATAATTAACATGTAGTTTTTTTATATTATAGCAAATATTCAGTATAGTTTCAATATTTTATTTGTGAAAGCTGTTTTGATTTATCTACTATATATAATATATATTTACAAAATTAGGCAAAAAAGGAATAGAAGAATAATGCAATTAAAACATTATTTACTCTGCAAATATAACATTATGCCATTATGGTACACATTATTTTCAGTTCCCATGTACTACTCATTTAAATAATTTATATGAGTACAGTTAATTCTCTTACATATTTAATTGGTTCTAAAATATATAAGATTTAGACTATTAAACTTAACAATTACTTTAATGGTTTAATTAATTTTTTTTCTCAACAATGTAGCTGATTGTTTTATTAATTATTATGTATTGTTATATTGTAGATATAGATAATTACAAAGAAGCATGTCAACGAAATTAAATTTTCAATAAAATATTTTATATTAAAGGGGATATATTTTAATTTATCATTAAGATGATTCCTCAATACAAGATGTTTTTCAAATGATGATTTACGTACAATTTGTAAAAGTTCTAAAACTATAATATGCTCACATCTTGCCTGGTTGAATATAAGAGTGATAAAAAAAACACTCAAATACCTAGTTATATTACATTTTACTGTAGTTTTTACCTTCTCCTCTAGTTAATAAATTATCAAATATTGTATATATATAAATACATAATATTTATTAATATATTAATTTCCCGAAAACTATAGCTTATAAAAGCTTTCCCAGTTATAATACTACGATTTAATTATACTAATTATATATGACATTACAAAATGATGGATAACACCATATTAGAAAATTTATTATATACTGTTTTAAAAAAGTATGAAGAAAATTGACGACATCGTTGACAGATTAATCTTTACTTTACAGGACGTTTTTGTGTGTATTTTTTTAGGTACCTACCCACTAAAATGTTTAAAAACGTTAACGGTTATTAATGAAACTCAATGTGTAAATACTTACATTTGACGTCAAGATGACAGGCATCACTAATAGATTTTCCCCTGGCGTTCGATGCTATACACCGGTAACTTCCGGAGCCTTTTCGTCGTATTGATTGTAAAACTAACGTTTGATTGCTCACGATCGTCCGACGACTTCCGTATTTCCCGACGGCTGTTCCCTAAAATACCGGGAAAAATAAACAGAGTTTCGGCGTTTGTAAGTACATTTTATTTCACTGTTTCGCTCAAGTAAATATAAAAATATTACAATACTCTCAGACTTAATATTTATTTTATTTTTTTATAAAATATTAATAATTTATCTAAATAAATATTATTATTTTATGTATTATTATAAATAATTGTTGTTAGAAAAGAAATTTATAAATTAAAAAAAAATTTTGTTAAAAAAATGGAATACTAACGTTATGATCCCAGTCGAGTCGGTTTATAGTCGGAGAAGCCTTTATGGTGCATTCGAAATACACATCAGACCCTTCTTTAATGTTCGAAACGTTCAAATTTCTGCCCAAACTAATTTGTAGTCTCGGAGGATCTGTGAAACAATAAAATATGATTGAAAACCATGCGAAACTCACGTAATTATTAACACCGTACAGTGGACATTAAGTATTATTTTCTGTTCTTTTGTGTCGGTCGGAAAGTATACGTTGCTCGCAACACAGCTTATAACACTTTGGTCATCATCATCAGTCGGCACTAATTTTAATGTACTCCATGTCATATTGTTATTTTCCACTACCTGAAAATTTAATATATAATATATATATAATATAATATATATATATATATATATATATACATACAGTAAAATAGTCTAAAAAGGCCGAGAAGTTTTCGCATTATTTCTAGAAAATTGAGAGATGTATTGATTTCTAAACATTTTTAGATTCTGAGCGTAGCGAGGGAGCTAGTGGTTTTACAATGATGTTTATTTTTTTTTCTCTCTGTTAACAAATTCACTACCAGAAGGAGCCGAGAAGAATCTTTGGCGATAGTATGATATCGATATGAAATCGACTCTATAGATGGTACCCTATACATAGCATTTTTCGAATTTCCCAGTAGTTTCCGTTGGAAAGAAGAAAAACTACCAATATTATATGACGTGTATAATCACGTACTGTATAGATACTATGTATACCTACAGACTACCTACCATACGGCGTATAACATACTTACACCATATACAATACTTATACATTATACAATGTGTAAGTATGTACTGACATTTTTTTCATTATATATTGCCATATATAAAGTAAAGGGTGTAAAAAAACAACTTTGTCATAGTATACAATACTATAATTGTAATAAATGTGTGATAAAATTCAAACTAACTTTTATACGGTGTAAAAGTTATGCATACACTTATAGGTTTTGGAAAACAATTCACTTGGCCCAGGCATCACATTTAAAACTACCTTTTATACGGTGTAAAATGAAAGTCAATTTTTAATATAACAAAATAACAAATAAAATTATCATAATTACTTACCTGTTTTTTTAAAATAATATTATACCGAAGCTCCGCTCAGAATCGTATTTATCGAATGCAATGATTTATCATTACATTAAAATCTAAAATAATAAACTTTATCCTGTCCCAGGACTGAAGCAACAATGCACCAACTTTCTCTACATATATCCTACCCAACGTGCGTAGGGCTTCCCTGGCTTTTTTTTTTAATTTTATATTTGTAAAAAATCATTTGTGTAGTGGGTAGCTTTCTCAAAGTTTCATGTGACTGACATAGATTTATATATAGATGACAGATAGTACCCAAGAGAAGTATATTTTTAATTATTTCAAGTAACTCGCACAATAAAATAATATAAACGCACAAGATAACTATTGAAAAAATGTAGACAATTTTACAACGCCCTTGTTAATAATTTTTGATATACAAGTATAATTTAAAAAATGAAAATTGGTTTTATTCCGGTATTTATTTTATTTTCTTTATTGTTTTTTTACAAATTATGAAATATTAATATAACATCTATAATAGAATTACCTAAACATATTACTATATTTTAATTATATTCAGAATATTAGGTAAATATACGAATATGATTTATTAGTTTTTTAGTATTGAAATTCTATATTTAAATAAGTGATTATTCAAATCACATAAAATGCATGCTTATTTTAGATTCTGAGCAAAGTGCGGGACCTTGTATTTATTTATTATTTATAATAAAATGTATTATTTTATTTCGATAAATAATATTTCTTGATCAAATCATTAAGTGAACTTCCATTTTTTTGGTTTCAAATTTGATTAGAATAGTATATTGAAAAGGTGGTTTTATTTTTATTTTTCTGACTTAAATATAATAATACGATACGATTTATGATAAATTCTTATGATAAAAACAATAAATTAGTTATTTCCTTGTGATTACAAAAATTTTGTTTAAAAATTTGAAATGTTTACTGAATTATAATTTACTATTATAAATGTTATAAAATGATTCAAAATTACATTAAAGCTCCACTTAAAATTATATAATCGAATAAACTCATTTATTATTGGCTTAAAATGTAATATATCTACAACCTATTACTCGACGAGCAAAGTGCTCTACCTCCTATACTGACTGGAACTTTTAGTAAAATAAGTAATGCATTTGTTATAAGATGATGTGTTTTTCATGTGTGTATACAAAATTTAGGTAGAAGGAGCCGAGCAGGAGTTTTGAAGTAAAGAGATTTTTTGATAAAATATTAGTTCTAGTTACTACCTTTAAGTGGTCAATTTTCGATTTTCTCAGTAGTTTTCATAAGTGTTAATAAGCAAACTTTTTAAATGAAAATATTTTATAAATGTAGGGGAAATAACATAATTAACAAATAAAGCTGAGATGGATACTTATTTAAAAAAAACATTGTACTTACCAAACTTGGCTCAAAATCTTTATTTAAATTTTAAATAATAATAATATACTATATTATTAAAGGACAATGGACTATATACCACCATCTGTATTTGAATAACATTTTTATTTTGGAAACGAAATAATAAAAGTAAAAAAATACAAAGTAAATCAAACTCTAATAATCACAATTATTATTAAATATGAATAATTAATGTGAATAAAGCATTTTTATCTAAAACAAATATTTATGAAGTTTAACGGATAAATGGATAAATATTATTATTGTGATATTATTAGTTTTTATTTATAATAAAAATAAAAGAGAATTACATTTTTTTCTATTTATTTAGAAGAAATCACTACATATCTATATATCTAAAGTAAAATAAATGTATTATGCGTTGTTTTTTTTTCTTTTTTTTATAGATAAGTCATAAAAGTGTGAAATAATATTAACTTAGGAGGCATCGTGGATATCGATTATAGTCCTATAGTTGACTAGAATGACCCTATTGACACCAGCAGAACGTTCTATATATAAAAACGGATAAAATCATTTACGATTAATTTTGGTAGTAAATTTTGCTGAATGGCCCTAACCTATATAATTACTGCACGTGGAAGAAATATAAAAGAAATCGGGCCTTTAGTCCCGTTAGGCGCGGTCGACCTTTTAATAGCCATAAATACTTTGATACCTTCATAATATCGGCAATAATATTATTCTTTCAGTGAACTGGAAAAAATATTACTCGATTTATTCGTTAATTGAGCTTGAATCACACGTACTTTGCTGTTTATATTTGTTGTCTGTGAGTAATATTTTATTAACATGAATACAATATTATAACTAAATACCGGGTTTAATAGATATTGTAACTTTAATTAATCATCAGATAAATCAAATTTGTGTCAATCAGACTAATAAACAGTCTTCCAGTTTAATTTTATATTGGGACTTATTCTAATTATTTTTGCAACTCCTGTGTATTTCCTGTGATAATATACATAAATTATTATTTCTTAGTCAATTTTACAGTAAACATTTAATTACAATGTGGATTTTCACATATTGTGTTTCATAAGAGTAGAAGAGCGTTATATATGAAGTTGATACAAGTGTCGAAATATTTTCATGCGTTTCTGTCAGATACCCACTGTGTAACATCTATATTTAATACCTTATATTATAATACGTTCTAACCAAATACAAATAAACACTTATGTGTTTATAAACTTATGAAAGTATTCGAATTTAATCACCTAATAATAGTTAATAATACTATTATAATGAGTAAATAAATCAATTGGATTCTTTTTTTCACCACACGACAGCAATGTATCTAAATTGCTTATCTAAAGCGCCGTGTTACTTTTTTAATAATTAAAGTATTTAGTACATTTTTATAAAAGGAAACCAATTTAAAACCTATTAAAAAAATGTTAATTATTTATATAAACCTGTATATTATAATGACTGAACAACAGTCATTTTTAATTTGTAAATTGTACGTATTTTTAGAGCAAATATATGATTTTATTATATAACTTTAATGTATTTTCCATTGCAATTTTAACATATTTAAATTGTTATTTTCATATATTTTCATTATGATTTTTATATATTTTTAGTGCAATTAAATCCGGTTTTTAACTATAACATATGAATAATACACACTTTTATTCTTTTTGTTTCGTATCCGATGACCCGTCCGTCGTGATACCATGTGATGTTGGCTGCCGGCCTCGACCCGTATGTTATACAATCCAAGCTGCTAGGCTCTCCGGAAAGGAAAGGATGTTCGGCTCCGGCGATAGATACATTCAACGGTTTCACTGTAACATTTTTTGGAAAAAACATTTACAAATGAATTTGTACAGCTAGAAAGATACAAAGGCAGTAAAAGCAGTAGGTGGAATATATGATGTAGGAAAGATGGAAAGAGGAAGACAATAAAGGGGTGGGGGATGTAATATAGATATGATATGAGGAGAGTATGGCAGATCGAACCCTGTGGATATTTATGACTGTAGGGTTGACTCCAAATAGTTGTGCGAAATGGGGAAGGAGAAGAAAAGATTGTTGAATAGTTCTTTGGGACTTTTCCATGGCTTCCAATTGTGTCACTTTATAGAATGTACAAATAAAGATCCTTCGCTTTGCTTTGTATATATTAAATATACCTTGCCCTCCTCGTCACTATACACACCTGTCAATTATTTATTCATACCAACCTGGTTAACCCCAAACATTCTGCATGTTTGCTCTTCCCGTCTAACCTATAATCTGGTAAAATTAATTGTCCCCCTTTATTAGATAAAATACATTTTAAAATACCATATACATTGTACTAGATCCATGGCTCCTTTCTTCATTTATTTTTTATCAAAAAAACTATCTGGATAATTCTCCCTTATGTTGCGCACAGCTAATGGGGATCCTTTCTTCTATTTTTCATTATATTTGTATGTTAGCTGTTATCCATTATTTTACTATTAATTTAAATGTAATTAATATTTGTTTATTGTTACATATTATATTATAATATATTATACTTGTTTGGGTTTTTGCCCGTTTCGTATTATAAAAAAATTTTTAATTTAAAATATTGTGTCTATTGTCACATTGATCCGATAAAAATAAATTTGTTTTTCTTAATTCTAATAATTATTTTTATATTATGAAAATTATTTATTTTCCGAAAATATAAATAAAACAAGAATATCTATATATTATATAATAATCTCTCTGTAATATAAATTAAGGAATAGGTATATTAGATTTCCCACTAATACCTATTTAATATTTAGGAAAGTACTAATTTGCAATGAGCGATTTCCATTTGTTAAAATTTAAAAGAAAATAGTAGCTACCAAATAATTAAATATTTTTATGAACATATTTGCTATTAATTTTAATAATAATTATTAAAATTTCATTGCAGTATTTACAGTAGTATTATGTTAATGATATTTAAACGTTTTAAAATGCTCTAAGTAAAAAAAAAATAACAGTATTTCCACAAACATAATAGATACTTAATTATACCCGTATATCTCGAATAAAAAAAAAATTAGCTTAACTTAACTTAACTTTTAACTTTATAATTAATCATTAAGAAAAAAAAACTATTAACTTTAAACTTTAAATATTTTTTTCTATATAACTTAGCTTAACTTAACCGCGTTAAAAAAAATCAATAAATTGTCTAACATTGATAATAAGTATTAATATATAATATTTATACTTTAATATTTTATTATTATATATTATCAATATTAATTAATTTATTAGTTTGGGAATAGTTTGGTATACTTTATTGTGTGTAAGAAAATATCAGAATGCAATTTTATACCTGACAATAGTCACCATGTGTTGTAATAATTATTTATTGATGTACACTTAGCTGTCGGCATTTATTTAATGTATAGTATTTTTATTTATTAAGTTTAAGCATTTGATAGTAGGTACTTATACACAATACAATTTTACCAACTTGTTAACAATATATTTGCCCGATGAATAACGATCCTAGTTATTTTACTTTTTAAATAAAAACGAGATAAAACTATAATCAATACATAATTATAACGATTATAAATTCTTGGCCCCTAAATAATGATCCTATGATGATATTATAATTACATAAAGTATTAACAATATATATATATATATATGTATAACATTATAGTTATTTAAACTAATATTTAATGATAACTATTAGTTATTAGATATAATTTTAATAGACTTTTACGAAAAAGTAACTGAAATGTTAACAATTAAATCGTCTTAAGAATTTATTAGTTCAAATGTAATTATGTATATAAACCATTAATCTTCAGTTTAATAACGGTATCTAGATATAATACCTATTTTTAATTATTAATATTTTTTAATATATATTTGTATTTTATAAATTATATCACTGATTGTTGTATTAACTATTTTTATTTTGTAAAATATAATACAACTTTAAAAAGAATACCTTTTTGATACATGTATGTAAAATCTATATGTGGATAGCAAATTTTTAATAAATTTCGTATATGAAACTCTTTTATACATTTTACTAATAAAAAAGGTATGTATTAAATGTAAAAAATAATTGTGCTTTATAAAGAAATTGGAAAAATGTTATATCAAGTATTTGGTATATTATAAAGATAAGTAGGTATATTTAATATTACGATTATAAATGTGTGATGAAAAAAAAATATATTGATTAATTGAACACAATAAATCAATATAAATTATTAAACGTATATAATTATTATTTTATTTTATGGTCGACTCAAAATATTTAGGAGAGAAAATGAAGGAGGATAAGATATTATTTTATGCAACGATTCAAGTTATCATAATAAACCTCTAAATATGGTTAATTCTGCTTTGAGCTTTCTATCAACATTAATAATATAAGTATAGCGATAAGTATTAATTATTATAATGAGTGGTTTTCACAGACGTTGTAAATAGCGATCTTAATTTTAAACAAAATATCGTTAAAAAATAACGATTAATTTGTTAAAATTTTCAAATGATTGTCAATACTACCAAAAATTATTATTTGTATAACATTACCAATAAAGGTAATAGTACCTATCTATTATGTTTTTGGAAATACTGTTATTTTTTTTAATCTTAAGCATTTTAAAATATTTAAAAATCATTAACATAATACTATTGAAAATACTAAAATGTATTATAATAATAATTAAAATTAACAGCAAATATGTTCACAAAAATATTTAGTTATAAATATTATAATAAATATCTACTATTTTCTTTAAAATTTTAATAAATGGAAATTGCTCATTGAATATTACCTACCTAAATATTGTTTATTGGTAAGAAATCTAAAATATTCCTCAATTTATATTACGGGGAGATTATTATATAATATATAGGTATTCTTGTTTTATTTATATCTTCGGGAAATAAATAATTCTTATAATTTAAGAATTATTAAATACGACAAAAACATCTTTATTTTTTTCAACCATTTTAACAATACACACAATATGAAATCCAAATGTATCAACTAATTCAAAATTAACTTAATTGAGTTTTATATAAAAGTACCTCGTTAATTAAATGTTAATATAGCCAAAAATAAGTTATGTTAACAAAAATCAAATATAAAAGTTAAAAATTAACTTAAATTTTAAATTATTTTAAATTATTATTAAGTACTTTAAATTTACTATAAATATATTAACTCGTTTATTCACAACATTCCAATTTGTTGTTTTTAAAGTGTTAGTGATAAAAGTTTTCGATATTAAATAATTATTTGACATAGAAAATTATTAATCGGAAGTCTTTTAATTTACAAATATTTATAAGAATGTTTTATTACAAATATTAAAATGACGTTATACTTTCATTAATTGTTGCCTTCGTCTATTATATTGACTGAAATTTCTAAAACAGTACCGTACTTGTATATGAATATTATTATCATTTTATTATGTATTATTACATATTTATCACATGGAATAATCTCTCTTTATAATAGTGTTACAAAAAACTAGGACATCAAAACTTTCTGTTTCATGTTCAGTGGGTATTTAGAAAAGTATACCAATTTTATTTTGAAAAAATATAAAACGAATTTTTCTGTAATGCATGATTAATTTTTTTAAATCAAAGATGACATTATATACGATAAGTATATGAGCTTAGTTTAAACTTCAAAGAGTTCATAATATATGATATAATATGAAAAATTATTGGAGTTAAACGATATATAGTTTGCAATATGAATATTGTATAGATACATTTTATAAGATTAGACATACTCATTTTATAAATAAAAAAATAAAATAAAAATATATATTATATACAAACATATTTTAATAAAATAAAAAAACTGCTGTTATTTAGAAAATGAGAAAAATTCCAAGTTTTTTTGAAAAATTTAGTATGATATTTTAAAATATTTATTTATTATTTATTTCAGAATTCATTATTGTAAAAATACAATAATGTAATGTATTAATATATTAATAATTATTGTAATAATACACAAAGAAATATATAATTACGAAAAATGTATTTTTAAGCTAATAAAATAAATTATTTCTTTATTATTAATTGGCAAAAGTTTTAATTTGTCCAATGCTCAAAAAGTAATTTAGATTTTCTTTACGTATGTACCTATGTTATGAACTACCTATATTTAGTTGTTACAAACCTATTATAAATGTGTGAACAATGGGATTACAAGTTTTAAACAATTTTTCATAATCGTATTTTATCTACACTAATATTAGCTTTAATATAAATATTTTACTTAAAAATTCTACCCAAAATAAACGTAATTTTGAACGTATCATACTAATTATGAAAATTAAAAAGTTTAAATTGGATTATAGGAATGATAAATAAACGGAGATCTGCAGGAGTTGCTGAATTTACTGTTTTTAAAAGTCAAATTAAATGTCAAAATTTTAAAATTATATTTATATAAACACTATGTTAAAATAATTTGAACACACATTCAAAATTATTATAAATTAAGTTAAATATATATGTAATAACGTTTAAAATATGTATAATGAAAATGGAGGTAATTTAACTATAGACATTCATTTGGCTTCAAAAAAGTTAGGTTTACATATTGTTGTTCGGTCAAAATCTTTTATGACAATTACTGTCAATATATTTTTTCTTTTTATTTTACGGTTAAACTGTATACGCATATAATTATACATAAAAATAAGTATACATTTCGTATATTAAAGACTAACAATTAATTATAATCGTAAACAAAAATTTTTTTATTTTTTTCTGCGAAAACTTTATTATTTCTTAATATAATATTATTCTCAATATTTTAATGTATAATTTTAATCATACGTACAAAATGCAAGACAGTAGGGTGTGAAAGTCCTTTGCTCATTGAGCAGAATACTGGATAAATAATTTCTTTCAATAAAACGGTTCTATGCGATGTTTCGGTGTATAAAACATTTATATGACTATAGCTATATAAGCAATTATATGGCTAATAAAAATATGACGTCAATATACAAAGTATTTTAGTAAATATTTGGTGTAAATTTGAAGTTTCTGGTAATTTTTCACTTTATAATCATATTTGGTCGGTTTTTAATAGTTTTAAATATTATATATCACTTATATAGTAATTCACTTTGACTTGTAAAATTGTTACTTTCTACTTTATAAAAACATTTAGTGGGTTAATTTTTCGTTCCAATTTTAAAAACCACCTAGAAAATTAAAAAAAGATCTTTGTAAAGCACTGACTAGAACAAATTTTTTATCAAAAATCATCATATCAGATAACTCTTAGTTTAATTCTTCTGCCTGAAAAAGTGTATATAAATACATTTTTATTTAAACATATAATTGTAATACATTCATCGTTACTCTCAGGTTCTATAATGAAAAAAATATATATATGCAAATTAATTAAATTTTAGATTATGAGTGATACCGGGAAACTAATGGTGATAAATGCATAAGTAAAAACGAGGAAAACGGCCTAAAAACACAAACAACAAACCCGTTATTTCATTGTTATTCCGAAAAAAAATTGTCTAAATGTTTGAAATTTTCATAGAGTATTTATTTTACATACGTCATAAAATGTTTTTTTTTAAATTTTGTTTTGACTTAAATAAATAAATGATGTATTTTACACTGAAGACTTATCATTTATATGCTACTTGATGAGTGAATTTTTAACATTCGACTGGTAAACTATAGATGTTTATTTAAGTAATAGTAAATTAATCCTAATTTTATGTTGAATTTTAAACAAGATCCAGTGATTTTTTAGTTAATATGATAACGTATAATTTTAAATAAATAGAAGAAAGTATAGAATTAAAATTTAGTACTCAATTAATTCATTGGTAAAATAAGTATATCTATGTAAATCAAGAATTTTAAGGCTGTTAAAGCATCCAATTTTTTTTGGTTTTAGATCAATAAGTGGAATATTAGTTTTCATATTTACTGATGTCCAATTACTAAATTTAATCTATTTATAAATGTATTACCTCTTTTCTAAGATATGTAAAAACAATATTTTTTAAATTTTATTGAACATGCTTAAAATATAAATTATTTAAAAATAAATACATTTTAAAACAAGAAAATATTTTCTTAAATTATATATTTATATATTAAGTTGTTAAATATTAACATTTTTCCTACATAAATTAATGAATAACAAATCTTTTGACTATGTCAAACCACTAAAAGTAGTTAAAAATAATTTTCTTTTAGTAGTTTCTATTAGTATATTAGTAGTTTTAGGGGAACATTTAGAAGTATTGGATATTTTTGAGAATTTTAAATGATTAAAGCTATGCTACACTAGTATTCACTTGTGTATAATGCATACACAATTCTATATTATATAATGAACTACAAATATTCAAAATTGTATGCGCCAATAGACTTAATAATAATATTATTATTTGGATGAATGGTAATAATCGATGCACGAAAGAATCAAAATCATTCAGCAGATAACTGAACGCATACTTTTATAGTCATAGTTTTATAAGAAGTTTCAATTGAACGGATTTCTCGTATTCTAAATACTGGATATAGTTCTTCATTTTTAGTCATTGGTATTCAAATAAAATTAAATAATTTTCATTATTTATATGTTTTTATGTGATTTATTTTGTTTTATCGTATTGAAAATATATATTAAGTAGAGTAGAAAGAAACAACAAAAATATTACAAGTATTTACCAATTATATCGAGAAGTGGGATTCAAATCTGAACGAGATGATCGAAAGGACTACTATAGTGATAGATTATAAATTTAGTGTTTATTGATCAGCAAAGAAAATAAGTGTGGATATCGTGTTGAAATTGACACCCGACATGTTGAAAATTATGTGAGCTCTAGAGAAGTAAATAATTTATTTGTGACAAAGTGAAAATGTATTGCAGTAATAAGTGTCATGTAAAAAGCACCAGACTAAAGTAAATTGTATCAAAATCGTATAAATGAGAGAAAAACGAAATGGTTTTTCTTGGAAGGTTAAGATTCCGGAACCACGGTTGGTGTGGAATAGCTGGACGGCTGGTATTCCATCGCTACTCGGAAAATCTAGGAGAAGACTATATTTATGCTACCAACCGTGATAGACGGTAGTTTGGTGGAAACGTAATAAATCCGTAAATGGGATTTTATTCAGAGAAGAATACGGAAAAGAACGAGTTGAGTTAGTCGAAATGTCAGCAGTTACATGGCCCACGACACGTACATGAACGGGGACCCAGTGGAATTGAATAGATTTATCACAGCCAGAGAACTTGGAGAAGAAGAGTCGTAATGGTTAAAAATAAGTAGGGGGCACACGAGAATTAAAAGGATTGGGGAAAATTGCAAATAGGCTAGCTTGGGAATTAGTGTAAATTAAGAAATTACTTCTGTCAGTGGTGATGATAAATTGTAAAGAATGAGTTATGGCGATGCACTCTACACGGAATAACCAAAGGAAGAGTGAGATAGAAATCCCTAAATCAAAAATGGAGTATGATTGATAGGTAAAACTGAACGATCAGTAAACGTTAGTTAACTATTGATAAAATTAGTTTAGATACGCATAATACGAAGAAAAGTTTTCATTGATAAGTGTACTGCTTTAAGTTTAAAAAAGATAAGCATTTAATTAGTACATACCAAAAATGAACAATCAAATAAAGGCTAAGCAAGTGACGTAAAGGTCTTTTTTCTTCTGATTGTGCTCTTAAACTCCACCCCATTTTGTATTTATGAATCAAATATAAATTTTGTCGTGATAAAGTTGTATAATCGTTAAGTTAATATATAAGGTGCAGCAAGTATATTTTAGTAACGTGGGTGCTCTTTTTTCTGTTTATTCAAAAATTCCCATTTAGTGCTGCGAATGATTTCATTCAAGACAATGCAGACAGAGCCCTCCAAAAAAACTTTTGAGGTCATCCTTCCATAAACGTAGTGTTAGTAATTAGGCATTTTATAATAAGCACAGAACATCGTTGAATAAATTGTTTTATTAATTACGTATTGTACTATATTTTACCGTCTGCTTTCCCATCCAAAGATATACCGTTGTACCTGAACTGCATTTATTTCGAATTTAATTTTTAGTGTTTCTGAAATATAATATTATAAATACTAATTACGTAGGTAATATACAATTTAATCTATAATAAATTTTATACTCGTACTTATAATATATACATATTATGTATTTTAACATAATTAATAACGATTTAATAAATACTATAATATAAATAATAATTAAATACTGTAGATACGGTTTTTGTCAAATATTTTTTTTTGGGCCATCAAAATTACTTTAGTTTCTTTAAATTTAATCAAATATTGTATAATTTTTTTCTAGTTTATGTAGTTAATAGTAGTAGACACTTTATATTTAATGAAATAGTATTAATGTAAATTAGAGCCGAATACGTACATAACCCCTGCTATGAGCTCCATTGCACTAGCCCATTGCGATGTAATTTATTTTATTTTTATTTTGTATAATAAAAAATTCAAAAATTGATTGAATTTAATTTTGAATGTTGATAATTATTTAAAATCATTACAATATTGTTAATACTTAAAAGATGTATAAACTATAAGAATTCTGCTATCATGTTTGAACTTTGCAAAAGAGTATCGCAGTTACTCCAATTTGTTCTATATTAATATTACAATTATAACTATTTGGCACGATCCTTATAGAATTTGCATGGCTTTTTTTAAGCTTGAAATTGTAGCAAAGTAACCTAAAATTCCAATTTATACAAAAATAAATTCAATAACAACAACAGTCTTATATCACATTTTTTCATTTGTTTGCTATTTTTATGATGATTTTGATATTTACTGCTAAATAATACAATTTCTATTGATCCGTTTTTGTATAACTCATGTTTACATTATTTTTGTCGATTTATATTTTTTTATTAACTTATTCCATTTCAAAAAACAATTTATTCATATACATATTTTATTAGACATATTTTTAATAATAAATAAAACAATTCATGAAGAATTAGTCATCTATAGTATGGAAATAATCATTATTTTAATTTTAAAATGTGTGTTCAAACTCTAAACAATCTTTTAAAAAGTCTTAATGATTTTTTTTCAAATTCAAATGTTTAAATTTTTATTTATTTATTTTTTTTTTTTACATATTTGGTAATTTTTTGTAATAATTCCTAGCACATACTATTATTACGATGCATTATGTTAATTTCTAAACATATTATTGTGTATTAAATTTTATATGTCGTAGTTTAATTATAACTGTTTATTTCCTAAACTATTTTATGCATATTCTATAAAACTATGTTGATATTTAAGACAAAATGCTTATTATTTATTAGTATTATTTGAATATTTTGCATTAAACATTTATTATATAAATATAGATATTTATATTGGATAAAACATATACACAAATAATTAACTTTACACTAGAACTAATAGTTAAACGGTTTATAAAATATTGAACTTTTTTAGTCGTTTATTCTATAAATAAGCCTTATAGATTTTTATTTCATTCGTTAATTAACCCTCTGGCCATGCGCATATATTTTTTTCCGATTTTATGGCTCTTTTGCCGTTTGTTTTCAGATTAGTTTCTTTGTTCACATTTTTATCAGAAATGCTTTAGAGGTGGAAGTCTCTCTTTTAGAAAGCGAACGCAATTTTCTAACTTGGACGGAATGATTTTAAATTAATTAATTGACAATAATATTTCATCGGTCACCAACTATTACGATCTTGACATAGTACCTTTATAAACGGAGATCCACAAACTATTTGTGTTACAATGATTGTAAGATAATACGTTTGCAAGTTAATGAAAAAATTACTCAAATATAACTCAAGTTATATTCACCCAAAATATTGACAACATTTATGTCTTTAAGTTAAAAATTAATAGTTTATTAAGAGTAATTTTTATTCGGTAAGTTAAAAGTTTAAACGAAAAGTTTGTAAACCTAACTTAGCTTGAAAAATTATTCTTAAAAATATATTACAATAAATGTCATATATTAGTACGGAATTTAATATAGAATGTATATTTAATATAGTTACGAAGAGTTTTATAACGTAGTCCACATATATTAAAATTAATATACCTAAAATGCTGTAAATTCACTAAATGGTAGGATACTTTTTTGTGTTGTTATTTTCATATTATTAGGCATAAATTTCATTAAATTCATTTTTAGCGGAATAATTAATGTACATAAAATTTAAGAAATATAGTTTGTATGGTTATTTAAGTTGTATTTTTATTCACGGAAGAAATTTATTTCACATTTTTTAATAAATCAAAAATAACAATAGGTTTTATAACAAAAAAAAATCTTGAAGAAATATTCGATAGAAATTAAAGACGGGAAAATGGAAATACATTTTGACATGAAATTTTGAAAATGTTAAATTAACAATGACCAAATTTTACCACTTAAATAGTAAGATATATCGAAAAGTATTTATACACTTTTTGTTATCCGTCAACCGTTAGGAAGATAGAGATAAAAATCTAAATTTACTGATTTCTATCATTTAGTCGAACAAAATAATTAAACATTTAACTTTTGACAGATTTTTATTATTTTTTTTTTTAGATGTATTTAGATAGGTAACTATGAACATTATAATTGTTTGAAAATAGTTTAGGTATTTAGGTATGGAAAATTTGACTTAAAATATAAAATTATTTTTAAAGTTCAATTATTCGACCAGGTATGCCAGTATCTAAATTACCCATAAAGTATCGCGTAGATAATGAAAATATAACTACCCAGTAAAATATCGTGAAAACAAAATATCGCCAATATATGGCACGAATAAAATTTTATTGTAACATAATTATTAGAATATAATTATTATTCAATAGTTATTATACATACCTATACATAATATAAGTTAGATATACTAAAGCAAACTATAGTACTAATTATAATGTCAAAAAAAAAATGATAATAGTAAAAATATATAATGGAAAATGAATAATAATTAATGTGATTACAAATTGAACAAAAAAACTTTGAAGATAATCTTCAAACATTCGATTTGGATAATCCTCAACTACGTTTTTCATATTTTGAGCCCAACGGAGTGCTTTGTTAGTTTTATTCCTTGATTATATCTTAGATTATCTATTATAATTTAGGCTATTTTCATTTTAGTCAAGTACCTACACTGGTGATATTTTTTTGGTATACCTATAGTATCTTGACTTTTTGAGAAAGTAAAATGTTTAATTTTTTAACTATACGTGAGCTGAGAGTAAAAAAGTTATTTCACGGTATTTTTAAATTGTACAGAAAACTACTATTTTTTATATATAGACAGGTACATTAATATTGATTTAGAACAACAATACTTGAATCGCTGTAATTCATTCAATAATCAGTTTATTCCAATTTTAAAATATAGACCACGGAAAAACTATTACCTAATAATTGGATAAAAAAGCATTTTTTGGAAAATTGATGGTATATGGGAACATTTTACTTAGAGCCCACCTTTGAATACACTGTGTACATAACGCTAATAGAATATTATATAAACTTTAAACGTAATTTATTTTATAAGATTTTTTTATAACTTACTAACGTAACACATAATATTTTTTAAGTTAATTTTATATATACTGCGAAAGCCATTTTATAAATTCTTTCGTTTGGGAATAAGTTATTTAGCACAGATGTCACATGTGACCGAGATAGTACTCTGAGTAAGTTTTTCTATCTACAATGCCTTAAATTTACATACACGGTTTTATATTTCGCGTGTCACTTGGTAATCTGGTCAGCGTTTCGCAATAGATTATCCCCGGGGTCTTGTACATAATTTCGCATTCAGATGTTAAATCGGCGAACGTTATTTTCTCAATGTTATATAGGCAAATATATATACCTATTCTAAATTCGTATGCCGAGCGCCCGCTCAAAACAATATGATAAGTTTTCGTAATATTTAAACAGGTGCTAAAATATACCGTTCGAAAATTATATACAAATACCGTATATACACGCGGCATAGGCACACACGCAAAATGGATTCAGTTCATATTATATCTTGTCTTATTGTGTAATAACGCTGTGTGTATAATTAATATGTTCGTAAATATTCCGTTTTACACGTTTCGAAGTTTGAATATATTTTATTTTCAAAACACGTGAAATTCGCGTATCCGATATGGACATTTCCACTTTAATAAAAATTGACAAAGCTTTAAACACGTAATGAATAAAATTCATCGTGATTAGCTTTGGATAACCGAGTTAACAACCTCAACTCAGTTCACTATTATGAGTTCCTCATGCCATTGTAAATCAATGTCTTTAGCTCTAAAAAATTATCAATATCAAAGTAAATATTTAAAAAATATTTTTAATAATTTTTCCTCATATGTTCCATACCTATACCAGTTGGTTTAGGTTTATATTAACAAGTCTCATTTATGGAACAAATTTTTTCTTGTAAAAATGACATAATCGTAAAATCTCTTTTACTATCACATTGTTCAAAATTTAAAAGTTAAGTATACGCTAATTTTAACATAATGTATTTAATTGTAAAAATTCTATTTTAAAAATGTATTGCGAACACTTCATAAATAGGTAATGAACTTATATTAACCTTTATGATAAATACTTTTTATAAAATATAATAAAATGACTGTATTATAATCAAAACTAATCTAATGATATGTATCAAC
The DNA here is from genome assembly GCA_025469235.1 of Pemphigus obesinymphae. Classification (NCBI taxonomy): domain Eukaryota; kingdom Metazoa; phylum Arthropoda; class Insecta; order Hemiptera; family Aphididae; genus Pemphigus; species Pemphigus obesinymphae. The sequence goes on from JAIPRL010000098.1 coordinate 96,014, forward strand.
AATTTTTTTTCAAAAAAGTTTAGTTCCATTAATAAAAATGTTTTAAAACTCGAAAAAAAAACATAAAATAAGTTATAACTATGAAATCCTTTCGTTTATACACGTAAAGAACAGTCGGGACTTAGCTCAAGTTATTTTATCTCCACGCACTGTATATAATATAATATTTACGGTTTCAGTCTTTGCTATTTAATTTTAATGTGTTTATACTTACGTCATTGTATAAATGTTTTTAGAATAATATTTTCTTTTTATTATGAAATTTAAATAAACGAACAGAAAAGTTTTTAAACGCAAACAAGACCGGGGAATAAACTAATACATTTGAGGAAGTACCGGTGCAATGTCACATTTATTATAGTCAATAAAATAATATTCGTCTATTATATATGTATATATTTTTAGAAGTAAGTGACTATTGCTTTTGTGTGTACATATTCATTATTTTACAGTACCTTTTAAATATATATATATATATATTGATTTAAGATATTTCATAGTAAATTTAAATAATTTACCGACAACTGATTTAGAATTTTAAATTTTAAATTAAAAGTAAGCTCATCGTGATGATCATTTGAAATACTGGTTCACCGAATGAATAAAATATTTCGTTGAAAATTTTTTTTTTTTTAATTAACGTAGCTTATAAATAATTATTTCAAGTGAGTTCAAATGGGATCCAAACCATAAATTTTAACACAATACGGGATATTCCCCTGAAATATATATATATTTTTGATAACCATTCTTTTTTTTTTTATTAAATATATATATATATATATATATATATATATATATATTAATATAAGACGATTTATATTGTTATTTTAGAATGATAAACTTGTTGTGAAATTTTATAATAAGCGATATATGGTTTACTATACATATATAGTACATACAATACTATATACTACATATGTAAAATATCTTTAAAGACTGAACGTATATTGAGTATATAATTAGATAGATTTCAATACGCATATTTTGTCATCAATGTGCTACGTTGTCCAAGTACATATTATGTTATATTTAAAAAAGATAATAAATTAACTCGTAAACTAACAAGTTTTTAATTAATAAACTGTTGTATACTGTTCAATGAAGATGTCATTAGTGTTCAATTATAAATTGCACTACCCATTATCATATACCAATTATAATATGTTGTGTGATAATACTATGCTAAAACTCCCAAAATGGAAAATTCTAAATAAACCAATGTTTCTATAACTGAATAGTTAAAACTAAATATATTTAAATAATTAAAAACCATCTTAATTAGGTATAATGTTATTAATTTAAAAAGTGTATTAGTAACCATTAGTACACAGTTAGTGGGAGAAATAGGTGTACAAATATGAGGAAATAATAGTCTATGGAAGTTCACAATAGTCTTCGAAGGTACAGTGTATTGTAAGTCTAGTGAACTATTTCCATATAAGTGTTTTATACCTCTTTAACGAACTCTTTGTTCGATGAGAATTGTTTTTACTATTTATACAAAAAATGTTGGTTGTCAAATATTTTACTAAGGAAATGTTAGTCTATTATTAGACACACGAAGTAAATATGTTTACAAAATGATATTATATAAATGAACAAAATATTAATATTTTTTAATTTTACAAACTTTAAAAAAAATTAATTAATAACAGAACCTTGAAAAAAAAGGTTGGAACTATAAAATTTTTTTTAAAAAAAATCATTAAAATGTTGAATAGAACAAAAATTATTTTATATTTGTATATTAGTCTTGTTACACCATATATTATTGTAATTATTGTTTACATACCATGTGAATAAATAAATAAATATTGAAAAAATGTACATTAGTTCTCATGAACAATGTAGCCATAAGATATGATTTAATAAATAATTCCAGTTGAAATTGGATTTTTATATTTAGTACTTAATTTAAATAACGAAAATATTTATAATAGTAGTTATATTATCATTTGGATAAAATCAAAACAGTTATCAATATGTGTGTTTGAGGGATTCTTATTGTGGTAACATATTAAAAAAAATTATTTTTTTTTATTATGATTAGAATTTGAAAGAGTATTTTATTTCCCATCAAGGAATAAAATACTTTCTAATAAAAATTGTTCAAAATACTATATTAAATACTATGAAAAATGTATTCTAAATTCTAAATTCTGTATTCTGAATTCGCTATACTATACCTAAATCTGCGGATAGATTTTAAAATTGTATCAGTACTATCAGAATACTGAAACCTAAGTCCATAGCTATTATAGTTGCACCTAATAAATATATACGCTGTTAGAAAAATTAAAATTTTTATAAAAAAAAAAAACTATAGTACTTTTTCAATGGGGATAACTAGTTGAAATAAATATGTTTTTCTCGATTTTTAGGTCCATTTTATAAGGACTAAACGAATATTTATAAGTGTATAATATACGAATTTAATATTTATATGTAAATTATTCACAAAATACTTATTATTGTCATTATATTTTAGCATTAAAATGCATAATTCAAAATAATTATTTTAGTAGAAAAAAATTTTATAATTGATTAGCGTTCACCTATTTATATTTAGTCAATTTCAATTAACGCGTTAGCGATCCTAATAAGATAGTGTTGACTTTTCATTTTTATAATGTAATTTAGACGTTTGATTCCTTTCCGAATAAATGGAATTTAAATTTAAGCATATATTATATGAAATATCGTTGAACAATTATTTACACAATTTTACTCACTATATACGTCCATGATAACTAACATTGACAACTGAACGATATTGGGTATATTGGAAGCTTTACAAACAAGATGTCTGCCGTGACTATTCCTGTGAACACGATCGATTCGTAAGAAGTTAGATACCGTTTGATCGTCCATCCTTGTGCCATACGGTTCGTCTACATTGTCTCCTTGTATATTCCACGTTAATCGTGGTAAAGGATGTCCTGTAAAAAAAAAAACAGAAATTATAATCAATTCGATAAATTACTAAATTAAGTATAGAATACAGAGTTCATTAATATAACAATAAAAGTATATATTGTTATGGCACAGTTGTCAAAATTCTCAAATCATGTACATAAAGAAATATCTGTCAAATTCAACATAGCTCATAGGGTAAACATTTATAATAAATTATATATTTTTTATTTTTCCTGGAAAGAATTTTTGAAATTCAATCTGCAATTATTTTTTTTTATTTCCAAAAGATTAATTTTATATATCATCCTAAAATATTTACTTTATAGATTTTCAGAAGAATTTAAATAAAAAAAAAGAAACAAAATTTGGTCGGTAAAGAATGGAAAAGATCCGTTATGATAGTATCGTTTTAGAGTATTATATTGGTTTTATCGGTAAGACCACAATATAGAAAATGTTTTCGTTATGTTTAATATTTAATCGAGTACACTTGAATAAAATGCAGGTTGACATGCCGAAATTTCTTAAATTCTATCGAAATCGAGGTTAATTACTACCTGATGATTTTAGACAATACCTACATAATATATATAGAATCTTTTAATTTTCTATTAGAAATTAAGACACGCAAAATCGTTTTTAGCTTAAAATACTATGCTAATAAGATTAAGTAATAAAAAAAGTACGAAAAAAGTCAATTTTGGAAAAAATCGGATTTCAAATCCTTTCATTTTAGGTCGGTGAGTAATTACGGGTCAGACCCCATAACGGAAATACATTCAATACCGTAAAATTAAAGCACGTTTTTCTATTTTACATTAATATGAATGCGATCCATGAACATGGCACTGTAAAAGAAACACGTGTTTTTTCTAAAACTAACATGTACGTTAAAAATAAATATTCAAAGATTAATATATTTTTCTAAAGTACGTAAGTATGTTGCCAACTTGATGAAACGCGTAACCCATGTTCACTTAAAATTGTAGCAAATATACCTACACCCGAAATATTTTTAACAAATCGTAGTAAAACCATATGAAATGTTGTTAATATGTATTCTGGTACCTGATATATGATTGCGGAATTTTTACCTTTTTCTTTCAAATGTATTGATTCTTAGTGTTAATATATATTATTTATTGGAAAAACTATATCAATAATTACTCTTGTGAAATCACGTGCATTCAAGGTCACGTCCATAGGGTAGAATGGTAGAAACGGTTCATGAATTATGATGGCAATATTGCATGTGAAATGGGAGCTTGTATGCTAAATAAATCGACAGGTAATGTCTTATCATTCGGGTGCATATGTCCACATCCCTCAGGGCACATTTTGGCTGTTCCGGAACGTATATGGATTATTCCGGTACAAATTTAGTATATGTCAGCAATGTGGTCAACTTCTCGCTAATAATGGCCGCAAACGAATACACGAAATTAGTGATGCACAAAGCAAGACCAAGACCAAGACCATGGCAGTCTTCGTCTTGGTCTTGGTCTTGGTCTTGCAAAATTCTTGCAGCCTTGATTTTTTTTTTTTTTTTTACCAAAGTTATAAATAAGAATATATAATTTATTTATACGTACACAAGGGGGGATACAGGGAGTAATGGGGGTAATTCCCCCCTCCGTTCACAAAAAATAATTAGCTAGGTATCTGTGTAGTTGACTGTTTTCGATAACACCGAACTTTCAAGAAATTGTAGAATATCTGTGTACCCATATATTCGATAAACGATAATCATTTCCGAAAATATTACAATAGGATATTGATGATTGTATTACGAGAAATCTGTAGATTTTGTGTGGAATTATAAATAATGTATACCAAGAAAAAAAATGTAATAAATAACGTGTTTAATTCATTAATTTTTATTTTATTTAAAAGCAAGACTTGCAAGAGTCTTGGTCTTGGTCTTGGTCTTGCATTATAAGTCTTGGTCTCGGTCTTGCATTTTTGCAAGACCAAGACAAAGACTGCAGGAGCAAGACCGAATTTGCCCATCACTACACGAAATAAGCTTTGCTTCTTTCCATTTCCGTCTAAGAATATTGTCGATATTAATGGGGGAAAAAAACTATGAATTCCATTATTATTCCATTGAAATATGACGTAAGCTGGCAGATATTTCACATCATTGACGTTTTATGATTTTATAATATTAATTACAAAATTATCAACATCTGCCACCACCTGTTAGTTTAGCTCACAAAGTTTCTGTCTTACTTACTATATATACTATAATTAGGATACTATAAATACACAAGTATTTATAGTTATGTTTGCGTATAATATATAATGTAGGCATTTTGTTTGATGTATTTTATAAAATTTGGTTATTTGATTTTTCGTTCGTATGTGTACAATATATAAAGAGCGTACAATAAACGTTTGATTAAACCATTTTTTATACACGTATTCTTTTCTGCGTCATTTTGAATTTAGATTTTGAAAAAATCATGCTTTTTCGAATATTAAGGAATATCTAGAATTTTTATGTTTGGTTTTCACATCAAATTTTTATGTACAAATAAAAACAATTTAAATTAAACTTGTAGGTACTCAGTAACAGCAAAACAACATTTCTGTTTATAATTCATTTTTTTTTTTTATATACCTATACCTATATTGTTCAATTAATTATATTTTATATTTTAAACAGAATCCGGTTTGTCCAATGTAGTTATAAATTCAATTTGAAAAATCACATATTTAATCACAGTTAGCGATGATTAAAATATTTTTATACAAAACTAAACGGATGCAATCAGCTTATAAACTAATATTTTTTATTGATTGGTTGTGGTTTGTTTATTTTATAACGTTTAAAATTTTAAACCAGTGATTCAAAGCGTAATGTTGTTATATTTTTTTGGTTAAAAATGGATAACTCGTTTTTACACTATACCTAATATGTATATTTTAAAGACAATTGGGTATTAGGTGTGTTTTTATAATCTACAAGTGCCTACTACCTATACTATTTTTTTCAAATATTTTGATTAACATTATTCACTATAATATGTCATATAAGTTTAAAAGTAATTTATAATACACTGAGTAGTTTTTCAGACGATATATTGATAGCTTTATAGTGTTGTTTTTTATACCGTATTATTCTGTAGTTTGTACAATGCTCTTTTCTAGGTTGTAATATTGTTATATTAAAAAGACATTTTCCTATAAGGTATGAGTCAAAACATATAAGGTAAAAAAAAAATTCATTTTGCATTATTAGATCATAACGTATTATATTTCGAATGAAATGTGAAAAAAATCATAAATTTATTTTTCACGCACGGATGCTCCCAAGTGTATGTTTAATGGCCGCCCTGAAAATTCGTTTATGCGTGCATATAATCTGGTGTTACAAAAAAAAAAACATACATCGACTAAACCTCTACCAAAAGTCTACAATAACAATTTTATTTACTTCACATTTTAACAGCTCTGAAAAGGTGTAAAGATAGTAATTTAAAAAGAAAAACATCAAAAACTAGTTGCACATTATAAAATACCTAACTTATATATTGCAGGCACTTATATATCTTACGTAACTCGTTTTTTATTTGATGGGGAATAAAACAGCAGAATTACGATTGTGACGTATCCAAGATTTTATCACACTTATAAACTACTGTATAATCGTGGGTTCAAACTAAGGATTAATTTCGTTGTTATTATTCAAATTTAAAAGCACAATGTAAAAAGAAACTGATGAACGTATACAATATAAAAAAACTTCAATAAAGTAATTTTTCAGTGGACGTATAAAATCAGACATATGTTTTTCTTAATAAATTTCAGCTAAGTTATAGTAATTAATAAAAATGGTTTTTGATTAATAGAAGACTAGTTGATCGGATTATTCCATACTTGAATAAAAACAGACTCTGTGAGATATTATTATTCATGATTGTAGATTATAATATTATCATAGAATAGTTTTAAAGGGAGAACCGGGTTTAAAGTTACATACATTTTCAAAAAATATTATGATCAAAATATAATTTTTCTGAAACTCGTATCAATTGTGTGTATTCATTATTATACTTCATAGTAAAAGTAAAATAAAATATTTTCGATAATATCAATTTACTAACTATTAACTAAAATATATATCATGTTGGAGATGTGATTAATGGCGTATGGTATGCAAGGCATAATTGTGATGGAAATTGTTAAAAATAATTCAAGTATTATAGTATAATAAAATAATGAATTACGGAATAGAAAACATATTTATTGGAACACAAAATATCGAGACACAAAAATAAAACCACTTTCTTGACGAAAATATCAAAAAAATATCGTAAATAATTATTTTGATATAAAATAAAGTTTTTTAGTTTTAGTTTAGTCAATTGATAAAATAATTTCCACTCTATCATTCCATTATTTTGAAAAAAGTGATTTTGAGAAAATCTAGCTTATAAGACACCAAAATTTAAATTTAAAATTTCTTTATACCAGTCATTCCTTATAAGTTAACATTCTAAAAAAACCTTAATTAATTACAGGAATTTATATAAGTATACATTTTATGTATGATAGAAATCAGGGATGGAAACATTGGATCCATTATCAAGACTTGTGGACCAGTTAAATATTTTCGTTTATTTTTGATATTTTACCTAGATAATTTTCCATAATATCCCAAAAAGATTTTATATTTATTTAAAATAAATTAAATTAATTTTTTTTTTTTTAATTGATTAATATACTTAATAATTAATTAATAAAGATAATAACTAATTGATTAATGTTTAATCACGTACCAATAGATTGATACAGTAAATATTTTGTGCACATTATTATCATCCGATTTATAACTATTTTTGGCCATTTTCCTTTATAACATATAGGTAATACTTAGAATGGATATTCTATCAAGAGGCTTATTTTACCCGAAAATATGTTTGCATGACAGAAAAACAATTATACCTAATCGTAAAACCTACGTGTGATTCGTCGTTTCACTCAGAATTTAAAGAAAAATGACGATCGTACACAATTTCACAATTTTCACAAACAATATCAAATTGGTGTATTTATTCAAATACTAAGAGTGAAATATATATATATATATAAAACAATTATTCATTAAAGATAAGAAAGAGCCACACCTTATTCTCCAGGGCGCTAACTCGTGAACATATATATAAAACGAGCAAGTCAGCGTATGAGTGACGGGTCGAAATCAGTGATTGTATTGTCACATGTGGAAAAGTCTAGTCGTACAGTACTTGAGAGATTTAAATAATATTCAATTTTGAAATAATATGTTAGGCACATAATATAACATTATTACATTAACCGCGACGGAGTTGTAATAAATATAATTATGGCCTCTGTGTATAATACCATTATATACCACATTTTTATAATTCAATAATTTATTCATGTCTAATGTGTATATACTGTATATATTACATTGTATTGTACACAATACGAGATCGTATTGCTTAAAAATACTCTTAAGTTAAATATTAAATGAAATGCATATATATTTCTATATACGTTTTATGTAATATAAATTACCTAAATTTCGTTATGTAACTTATTCTGTACTGAGTATAAAGATAATATAACGATAACAAAAACATTAACAAGACGGTACATGCAAAATGGTTGAATTATGGATATCATACAGAATCTATAATATATGTATACCTTTATACTTATAATAATAATTTTTTTTTTTTTTTTATAAAAATTTATCAATAATATTTTAGAATTAACAAATTTATTTTATTTATTTATTTAGCTCTTCAAAGAACATAACGGTCACCGACGAACAAGTTCGTGTGGAGAGCCAAATATAATATAATATATAAATTATATTATTTATAAAGATATATCATTAAAATATGTAACTTCCATCAAGATAAAAAAAAAAAAGTATATACTGTTTAATTGAATTGTGGACATAATATTTGTAGTACTAAATTTCAAAGACGAATAAGCTAATGAAACAAAATGAACTCAATTACGTTTTAGTTGAAAGTTAAAAGGAAAAAAATTATAATTTGAACTTATTATGTTTAAAATAAAAATGAAAAATAAATCAGAATTTAACACAGTTAAAAGATGAAAAATAAAAAGTTCGGTATTTCTCTTTTCCGTTACAGAAATTTTGTTTGGAATTTAAAAAAAATTACTCATCTTTTGTTAATAAATATGACAATATTTTTCATATTTTAATTATTAAATACGTAGGTAGGGACACATTTATTAATGATTCAATTTTTTCAAAACATAACGACAAATGTATTGGTTTTAAAATATTTTCATTTTTTATGTATATATACACTTGTTCTAGCAGAAAGAGTACGAGTTATAGGGTCTAGATGTTTTTGATAGGGAATTAATTTGGTTGTTACATTATAGAAGTCATTTTTTGATTTTCTAAGTAGTTTTCAAAAACGTAACGAACATATTTATATAAATCTATAGGCACACATTTTCACCTAAGTGGAGTGGATTTAGAGTTTTTGAGTAGATTGATAGCTGATGGAATTTAACATAAAGAAAAACTAACAAAAATGATGGAATATTATAATAAATTATAAAATAAAAATAACAGAAACTGGAAATTTACACTAAATAATCAATATATAATACTATATTGACAACATTTTTTGTTAATTTTTATAAATATATGAACTTTGATTTGTTTTTTTATAAACTATAATATAGCTATACTTTTCTTCGAGTAAAAGGAATCGAGTGGGAATTTCGAGCAAACAGGAAACAGGTCTAAACAGAAAATGTATTTTAATTGGTGTTTTTAATTTTCTCAGTAGTTTTTTAAGTGTACAGAAAATTGAATTCGGAATAAACTAGAAAATTTCAGAATCGTATTGCTTTTTAATTTTCATATATTATTATAATTAAGAGGTATAAAAGATAGTACCTATTAAAATTGTAATTATTATACTTGTATTTTGATTAAAATATGTAGGTACCATAAAAAACGTATAAAAATTGTTTGCCTCCTATAAACTTTGCTAGATGGTTATGAAAATTAACTGTTGAATAGTAGTTCAAGTGTAGATAGCGGAAGTTTATCGGTTGTCTTTTTGGTTCTCGGCCAGGGTACCTAGTAATAATATTATTTTCTGATTCATAACGATTTTCCAGTAATTTGTGTAGTTTTTCTTAACGCTTGAGAAAACTAATAAAAACAATGAAAAATTACATAGTTACTTAAAGTAACGACTAGAATAAAGTTCCAATAAGAAAACTATTTAATCGTCTACCTCAAAAAGTGGATTCTACATAGAAAACGAAATTAATATTAAAATTACATACATTTTTGAAATATACATAATTAATAATTTTTGAAATTTTCATTATGTCAATATAGTGCTGGGTATATACCTAGTCGATATTTGAGAGTACATTTAAAGTCTTTGGCTTGATTTTTTTCTGATTTATATCAATTTTCGGTCATTTTTAGTAGTATCCTTTTACGCTTAAGAAAACTATTTGGAAAATTTAAAAATGATCTCTTAGAGTAGATCTTTATAATACCGACTAGAACGAATTTGCATTCAAAAAAGATTTCTGTTCGAAAACTTGGATCTTTTCGTTCAAAAATGTATATATTTATATATATACATATAAAAAATGAAAAATATAAGAACCCACTATTGTAATAGCAGTTGGGTCATCAATACACTTACAATATTGAAGTTCAGTAATACAATCAATATTTTAACTAGTCACCAGTGGCGGCTCGTGAGCTTTAAAAGTGGAAGGGCGATTAAAAATTACGATTTTTGAAAAGCATAGAATACAGTATTAATTACGTACCAATTTAAAAGATATTTATTAAACCGACGTTAACACCATATTATAGGAAAACAAAAATATAAATACTTATAACCGAAAACTATAAAACGTATACGTTTTATATTCAAAATTTAAGCGTTTATCTTTCATTTCTCTAAACACGTCTTCTTAGTTGTTTTATTTCAATTATCTGTTAATACGATACTGAATTTCTATCTTCTGTATTATAATAATATAATATTACACTAGTGATAATATATTATAGTAAAGGAATAATATATAGAAATGTGCACGCGTCACCAACACACAGTATATAATATTATATTACTCATTCCGTATCGTTCCGCAGTCCGCACGAATGTCGGCCGATTATTCGGATCGCTCCGGCATTATTAAAATCGTAAACAACGAGGCGATCAAGTTGTACCTAAATACTAATATATTTTATATTTATATAATTCTATACTTATTGTGTACTTATTATTTGTTATTTAATTTTCATCGGTGTAATTTTCGTAAAATTTTGATACAAATTTTTTTCGTTGTTATTCAAAAAATATTATACGTAATGATTTGAAACTTTCAACGATTACATATTACACTTATCTTCTTCCAATTAATATTCTCTTCACACGCTGATATTTTGACGAGTTTTGGGCTATTAATAAGTATTTGCGATTTTTGCATACTATGTTCGATGCCTGGTGAATGGTATTTTTATCAAGCGACATTATCTTTATACAAGATTTATTATTAATAATACAAATTAATTATATTAATTAATAAAAAATAATTTAATCTCCAATTTATGAGTACTTTATTTTTATCAGTGTATTCAATTTCGCATATAAATTGCTTTATATTAGGATTTGAAAGTGGAAAAAAGACTGAAGTGTCTGTTCTTAAAATCCATTGCTGAGTCCATACACCCTTTTTTATTATTTTAATTTTTTAATTTTAATAACTCATCACGTAATTGATCACAAATCGATAAAACACCAATACTTATCGGAAAAGAAATTTTGTCCACGCTTTCCACTTTCGACTAAAATGTACCTGTCAAACAGTTGAACGTGTATGAAAAACATTAAACACTTTCGATGGGGTTTCGACGGGTTGTCGTGCGGCGTATAGTTGTTCGACCGCGATCGACCCGTGTACACCCGCCTTTACCTCACAGATGAATAATAATAGGTACCTAACCTCTCCGATTACCTCATAACAATGGAAAACAATTTTTACTTTCGATAATAATATTTTTAAAATGTATTACTATGTAAAAACGAATAATGTCGTTAATATTTAAATCAATGTCTAACTTGTTAATAAGTAGTTTGTTAAAATTTTAGAGGAGGAGCGATCGCCCCGTCACCGCTATACACGAGCCTCACGTTATTTAATTACAAAAATATTAACTAATTAAGTTAAAATGCTTTTAAAAAATTAACTTTTTAATTATTTAAATATTTAAGACATTAGTTTTATCTTTAATTATAATAAATAATGACTAAGCTATTATTTTATAAATCTTTTCAATCTTAATATTGTCACATTTTCCAAGACTAAAAATATTATAATGTAACATTATACACATTAGAATATCATATTGTTACTGGAGTCTTAAATCAGTCAATTTTCTGTCGTCGTTTAATTTTTCAGCTTAAATAATGTATTTTTACATATATTACGAGTACAATGAATAATAAAACATGAATTCTCATTTTTTCTTTAATATCAAAAATACATTTTTAAATTTGCCTAGTTATTCTTTTGAGTGCAAAAATAAACTTCATTTTATAATGGAAATATTTTATAAGCTTAGGTAAAAAAAATAAATATAAAAAATATAGAAAATAAATAATAAATAAAAATAACAAATATAGTTTATCATGGTTGACTATTATTTTTATATAATATTATAGGTACTGAATTTCATGTAATAATTTATATTTTCTTTCAAATTTAAAATAATATTAATAATATTTCTACCTACTATCCTGTCCAAAAACCAACTTCCAAAAACCAAATTTGTATCTAGATGACTTTTTTCTATTTTCTATTTTATAAAGAAAACGATATTTCTATGCATATTTATCGAGGTTTTTTAGCCTATAAATGCATTTATTAAATATTTTGATTTAAGGGCATTACATACCGAACACGATTTGTTGCCTCTGTCTAACTAATGGGAAATATAGCAAAATTGACAAAATATTGAATGTGTACGTTAAAACTAAAGTTAAACATCTATTACTGTTTTTGAAAAGTATAATATTTTCTAGAAAAAAACATAGCTTTTTTATAATTTATTGTTTGACAAAGAAGTTTAAGCGTTTAAAGTTTTCCTTTTTTTGTAAAATAACTAACTTTTTTGTTAAAAAATATATTACAAAAAAAAAAATCAATATCGTTTTCTAGAAAGTATTTTCCTTTCCTTAATTGATAATAAGTGTTATTTATAAATGTAGATTACACGTTCATAGTTTTATGTAGGTAAAATAATTTTGGTAAATTGTGCATTAGTCAGACAACAAATATAGGAATCATGACTTATGAAATAATATGAAAATCTGTAAAGATATAATTAATAAATACATTTATTTTGACTCATATAGAAGTGCATTGTGTTTGACAAACGCAAACTTATTAGTTATCGAGAAAAACTAAAAATTAAAATTAAATCACGTTCGATGCACAAACATTTTATGTTCTTTTAATAAGATTATTACTTGTTCGTTGTTACTACCATTTAACAAATAAACAATTTATGTGTGTTTTGCTAGTAAATGCGTGAAACGACCATTTAACAGGAAAATGTCGATTATTATGTATTGCTTTTTATAACATTATTATTATTATTTATGTATTGTTATTTTTGAAAAAAGCAGATATTTCATATTATTTTACGATATTTATATATTTAATATTATATATAGGTACATATAAATAGTTTTTTCACATAACTGAAAAAATATGTTTAAAATATGCTTATTTACATTACTTATTTTTAATTATTATATTATTAAAAATCATAGTCATTATTTCATTTTAATTTTGATAAATAATAGTTTAAGAAATATATAAAAATTATAAATTATTTGTAATTTAATGATTATACCTATTTTATTAAAAAACAGGGTTAACTGTCGTTACATATTTATTAATAGTAAAATTCTTTCATGTATCCTGCAATTGTATACGTTGTTATAACAACGAAGAATATAATATGATATTACCTATGTGAAGCTTCACAAACCTTTTATCAAAATTATTAATCTTGGTGTTAAATGGCATAAACACAGACTTTGACTTGTTGATGAGATTTTTTCTTTTAGCCTTTAAGCTATAAACTTCAACCCAGAAAATGTAGTTTTTTCTAATATTTAATAGTTATTTTGTCCGTTTTGTTGAATTTGAAGTATTTCATTACCCATAAAAATATTGTTTTCCAAGTTTCGACGTCACTTTTATTGCCTACAATTTTTGTGTTTTGCTTTTTTTTCTTTTGAAATAAAAAAAAAAAAACTATTTAATTAGGCTGTCTTTATTTTGTATGGAGGATATTGCCGTTAAAAAGAGAGAAGTTGTTGGAATTTCTACTTCAGTTCCACTCTCAACATTGTTTCGTAAGATCTCTATCGGTTACCAGAATACCAATTTTGGTTTTTTATATATTTTATGAAAGATAAATCACGAGACAGTCTTATTGTCTTTTAGATACGATAAATACAAAGCTAATAAAATATATTGTGTGTCTCGATTGTACCGTTCATTCAACAGACTATTATTTTTTTTTAATATAACGTAGTTCTTATTTGCTAAACTCAGTTTTTCAGACAAATAATACTTAAGATAATAAATAATTGTATTTATTATTTTATGACTATGTGTTAACCATGTATATGTCATATATTGTATATACTAAAATATAAAGCCATACCTAAATTTTAGGCTTAAATGATCTTAGTTACACACATTGTGACACATCATCTAGGATTATATATTATTAATGTATGTTTGTATTAATTACATTTTGAAAATGAGTTTATTACTATGAGAAAAAAACCAATTATGTTATTTAAAAACTATTTATATAACACGTTTACACGTATATATTTTAGTGACGTCATTAGGGTAAAGATTTAAAAAAAATAATTAATTATTGAAAAGCTTGTTTACATGTCAAGTGTGTATTATTTGGAAATGTACCTAGTGCCGAAATTTAAAAATCATCTTATGATAAATTTATTATATTATTTTAATACCCTTATAAATAATTCTTATTATTAATTTGCCAATACCATATTATATTATGTTTGAGTATTCCATTTTTTTTTCAATACACAGCTGAAAACTATGAATAACAATCATTATCTGTATTATATTTTAAATACATACATAACTTACAAACATTGTTATAAAATTTAAATATTTTATGTGTCTTACAGTGAACTTATTTAAAATTATTATGATAACATTTTAGAATAGGGGTCAGAAGTTCGCAATTATTTTGTAATGTTTTATAATATTTTTATTAGTTTTTTCGGTTGCAGTTTTGTAAAAATAAATATTTTATGCTTTAAGCTTTGATTAATAAAATAAGGGTTCCAGCTCGGGTTTCATTAAAATTGGTTTATAATTAAATTTAGTGATATAATTATTAACGTATATAATTGCAATTAGTGTTTCTATCCCATTTTCTTGCATAAACCTGAGTACAAGAACGCTCGAAAAACGTATTCCTGAGAAAAGTATGTCCGAGTAGAAAAACATTTATCCCTGCCCAAATCTAAGAAATCATATTAATAATTAAATATGTTTTCCCGTATAAAAATGTTAAATACAAAATTATCTGAGTACCTTTATACATCTTTAATTATTATTACACAGTATAATTCGTAACTTTTATGTATAAAATAAATTAAGGATTTTAATGTCCACTGGACTCATGTACACTCTGTTATTAAGAAAAATATAATTTTAAAAATGTATTAAATTTATATAAGAAATTACAGTTTCCAACTATAAATGGTATGTAGACATTTTAATTTGGACATAATAAATCTCAAGTTAACATGAAATGGTATAGCGATAAATAGTTATAAGTGCGGTAAATGTATGTAACGTACGATTCACTTGTATCAAGTCCACGGTGAAACGGAGTCAGTATTTACGGTGAACATTTACATGTACAGTGCAAACCGGGCCTCCATACAAGAGGATCAAACGTACGTGTATTGTTTCATAATAAATATAGATCGATATTTTCTAAAATCAATATATTGTATTCTTGTTTTCAAACAATACTTATTCCAAAGTTAATTAATTGTTTTGTACACAACTGGGTCACCGTGACCATAAAGATGAGTGAAAACTTAATATTATCTCACACATTTTACAATAAGACCTATTCTCACTTACGACTACTCAGAAAAATATTCCGATTTTTCATTATATTTTTTTCAAAATATTTGCACACAACCGTAAAATAAGCATTTATAAACGACATAATATAGTATTATATCGAGTCCGAAAAAAATTCTGACTTAAGAGGACGCTGCCCACATGTTTATTGTCTATGTCTTACATGTGCATAACGTAGTAAATCTACGTACCGCATTCTTACTGCAGTTTTTAATTAATATTAGAGCGAATTTACCTATTATCAAATTTATAGAAGAGGACATAAATTATGCTGTAGAGTGGGGTTTTTTTTTTAATTTTATTTTTAAAACTAGTTATATGCATTCAATAATATCATATATTCATTATGATACAGTATAAGGATTTCAACCCAATCCTAAAGGCAATAAAGGGTAGTAATGGAGATATACTTATGGAACCCAGTGATAAAGTTAAAAGATGGAGGGAATACTTCATAGATTTTCTAAATGCGGAAATACCAGTGGACCCGATAGGAAACGCACAATACCAGACAGTGGAACCAATGATTAGCGATATAACATTAGAAGAGATCAAGATTGCTATTAACAGCCTAAAGAACTGGAAAGCCCCAGGTTCTGATAATATACCGGCTGAGCTTATCAAATACGGTGGCGAAGAAATGCATAAATCTATCTTCAAAATATGCCAAAAGATCTGGGAAGAAGAACAAATGCCTGAAGATTGGAAAAAGGCAATAATTATTCCTATTCACAAGAAAGGTGATAAAACTGAGTGTGGAAATTACAGAGGGATATCGCTCCTAAACTCAGCATATAAAGTATTCTCCAATGTGCTACTGAATCGTATAAGGCCCTATATAGAAGAAAACCTAGGTGAATATCAGTGTGGTTTTAGGAGGGGAAGATCAACTATTGAACAAATTGCAGTTATAGGTCAGATCAAAGAAAAGAAATATGAATTTCGACAAAACCTCTGGCAAATATTTATAGACTTTAAAAAAACCTATGATAGCATTCATCGGGAGAGCTTATATAACGTAATGACTGAATTTGGAATACCAAAGAAGCTAAGGAACCTAACCAGGATGTGTATGGAAGTAACACATTATCAAATCAAGGCAGACCAGACAACCTCTGAAACATTTACAGTGGAAACGGGGCTAAAACAAGAGGATGCGCTATCTCCAATATTATTTAATCTAGTTCTAGAGAAAGCGGTTAAAGGGATGCAAAAAGAAGCAATAGGTGTAGAAATAAACCAGCGAAAAGTTCAAATCCTAGGTTTTGCTGATGATCTCAACATTGTAGGCAAAACCAGAGATGATACAGAGAAAGCATTGAGAGTTCTAGAAAAATCAGCAGATAGAATAGGACTAAAAAGACCAAGATCATGGAGCTATTAGATACGGACACAGATATAACAAATCCTGATCCGGATGACTGGATATATGAAAAAGTTAATGAGTTTAAATACCTTGATGTATGTATAAATACAAAAAATGACTGGTCACAAGAGATTGGAATAAGGATAATAAAAGCAGGGAAGGCGTCCTTTGCATTATCCAAATTTTTCAAATCTAAAATGTTGTCCAAGAAAACAAAAGTTAGACTCTACACAGTGATAGTGAGAGCTGTATTAACATATGGATGCGAAGCATGGACGACTACAAGCGTAACAGAACAAAGACTTACCACCTTCGAAAACAAGATATGGCGTATGATATGTGGACCTAAATTAGACGAAAACACAGGTATGTGGAGGAGAAAGTTTAACAAAGAACTAATTGAAGAAACAGGAATGATTCCAATTAAATATTACATAAGAGGCCAGAGAATCCAGTGATTTGGGCACATTATGCGTGGAAGTGACGATAAAATAATTAAGACAGTACTGTCTTGGAAACCAACGGGTAAGAGACCACGTGGACGACCGAGGAAAAGATGGATGGACGTGGTCGAGGAAGATTTAAAAAGGATAGGGGTAAATGATTGGAGAAATTTAATTCATGATCGAGAGAAGTGGCATGAAATTGTGATGGCGGCAAAAACTCTTGCAGAGTAGATAAAGCCAGAAGAAGAAGAATAATTGATTAACTAAAATGAACAACCAGATGAACGCGTTCATATTTTTAAAGAATGTGTTCTTTTTAAATATATTTGAACGAGTTCATTTTTTATGTATCGAACGTGAACGTGAATAAATTCAATTTTTAAATGAATGGTCCAACACTGATTATACTACATAGTTAAAATTTACGAGTATATATTATATCCCTGCTCACAAAACCATGATAAGGGTATGTACGTGGACTTGTAAACATTTTAAACGGTCAGAGTAATAACGTAAACCAACCTTCCTAACCAGAGTAGTAGAACAAAATAAGTTAAATAAATAATGTTTGGAGTTTTACAGTATACGAAAAATAATAAGTAAAATTAATTAACTGTTTTACATTCTATTATTTCCCAAACTCTTATATGCTCAGATTTGCACCTTCACATATAAGGGTAGTCAAAGACGGTTCTTGATAGCTACCAAATTATTGGATGGGTTTGGGAATTATGGCCGGCTCACACCAGAGACCAAACCCCACCAACGAGAAAAATCGCGTTGCTACCTCATTTGCTACATGGGAGTCGAACCGGGAACCTTGTGTGCTAAAGTACACACTTTGACCAGTAGACCCCAATAAAATAAAATAATAAATAATTCAATAATATTTGAAATGATTGGTTTATGTATCTCAAATAACCACTGTATAAAATTTTACAAGTCCATTATTGTGGGTTCGTGGTCAGATTTATAATACGTAACCGACCTAGGTTGGATACATATACACACCATAAAATTTAATTTTAAGATGAAAAACTTATTTCAAGGTATTGGTATTATAAATTTCCAAAATATTTTACAAGTTATCCATGCACTGTACGTTTTTTTTTTTTTTTTGTTTATAAGGAAGATTTTATTTTATAAAGAAAATGTATAAGAACATTGTGAAATTTTAACTACCTACTCATATATATGATAACAAAAACTCACATTAAATTTCTTCATATCTTTCATCATTAATGAACTTCTTAACCATTTTCCAATTCTAGTATAGTTAAATACACCATAATAACAATTAGTTAATGGATCAAAAATAACTTCGGAAGACAATTTATCAGAACTGCTCCAACAATGAACCTGATTTTGACTTGGCATCTACGTAATAAACCACACTGTGATAAAATAAATAAATAAAATGTTATGCAAAAATTTGATACATACATGAAAACAAGTAACCATATTTTTCGATAGGGTTACAATAACATTGTGTGGTTCTGCATCGTTCGAAATCCCCAAGAAATTCGACTCAATAATGGAACCCAAACTATAAGATGTATCTAGTTTTATCATGATGCAAATAATTAATAATGTAAAATCATTTGCTGAATTTAATTAAAAACTAATTCAAATTTAAGAAAAAGCAAAAAAAAAAATTTTTATATTATAAAATAAAACAGTACAACATACAGAATACACAGACTGAACACAAGCAGAAAAGCACGTGTAAATACCTTATCATTTTTCGTTATCAACAGTGTTGGTAGCCGGATAATTAAATGAAGGAAATAATTGTACATTTTTACGCACTGATTTTTATAAAACTAATTTGAATTGAAATTTTTTAACCCCGATTTTTTTTTATTAATTTTCTAAATTAAAAATGTGCCAACTTATAATAACTTATTGAATATATATATATATACATATTATATACAAATACCATTTTTTCCAGGGATACAGGTTCATTCATATGGATGTAGAATATTTTTTATTCAACAATATCAACATTCAAGATACAAAATATATAAAATAAATAACATAACAAAACATACAAAATTCAAGTGAAACTGAGTAGCGGTATACTGCTGCACGTCACTATTTAACATAATTATGTTACAAAAATGATGTTACTGATGTTACTACATGTAAATAAGGGTTAAAATGGGTAATTTTTTGCTATATTAGCTACCTATATACCTACTAGCTGATTTGCTATATTTATGGTGACCAGATATAAAAATCTAAAAAAAGTATATTTTTAAATTTATCCTTCTTTATTATAAAAAATCCTTCCTCGAGGGGATTGGTCAATGTATAAACTATGTTACAAATTACAATGTTTCTCATAGCCCATAGGCCATCTCCATCAATACAAGTTTTTTTTGACCTGTACTTTTTTTATTTCTATTCCTATCTCCTATTATATATTTATAGAAAAAACTGATTAGGTATTTAAAATAATTTCAATACAAGGTCAATTTATTAGGGGTCTGTTTTTAAGTGCGTATTTAATGTGGGGTGATGAGGGCGTTTCCCCCCCATCCCCCATCATTCGTAAAATAGGTAATTAACTGAAAGACATTTTTGATTCTGCATAGAAAAAATATGTGTAATCAATACATCTAAAAACATCAGTTTCCTCCCTCCTCCTTAGTCAAAGGTCTATACTCTATACACTATGATGAAAATAAATAAATTTTTAAAGGTGAATGTACTAAGTAGGTAGGTACCTATACAGTAATACAGTACGCATAATAATTTATAATGTATATAGGTCCCTACATACCTATAATAATAGGTATCTATTATATATCGTGGTTCATATACTAAAGCAGCAAAACATAAGTAGGTAGTTACTTTACTTTTATATATTACTATAAGTAATATATAATCAATGTTAATATGCATTAGGTAGGTAAACCATAAAATGTAAAATAATAATCATGAAAAATAATAAAATATGTGTTAATCGACAATATTTAAAAAGAAGAGTACAATTTCACATACTTACACTATTATTAAGGACACTATAGGACAATGCAACAAAAAAGAGTACCTACTTTAATACAAAAAAGTACGTCTGGTCACCATACCTATGTCATAATTGAATAGGTACCTACCCAGTGGCGTAGCCAGGATTATGCAATGAGATGGAGATTAAGTGTAAATTAAACTATAATGTATGAAGAAAGGCAATGGGGGGATTTAAACACTCAACCCCTCCTGCCACCCCACTATACCTACCTATACCTAAATAATAGGTACCTACCTATATATATAGGTAGGTTGTGAAATGTAAGTATACTTCTAGAAGGTATCTTTATTACACAAAGGTGATTGCAAAAAATCAGATCGGGGGGTACAATGATGTATTTTTACCCCATTTCCCTCTTATAAATGTATAGGTATAATTATTGGCTATTGCTAAATATAACCAAAAAATATGCTAAAGTGTAGGCCAACTTTAAACCTAATGATTTTCTATTGAAAATTTAGGTAAAACTACTTGATTTTAACATTGGAAAATTGTTTTGGTTTTAAACAATGACAAAATGTCAGAATCTAAAAGCCAGTCAGTATAGGTGGAAGCATTTCGCACAAAAGGGTGTTATAGTGGTGGAAATAATTCGCTTATCAGGCAGGATAAGTAATGGTAAATAGGTACAAGGTATATATATAACTACTTATAATGCATTCGAAAAAAAAACGATTCAGAGAGGGGCTTCCTCAATAGGTATGTGTCAGTTATATAGACAGAGCCGTAGCAAGGGAGGGCAAAAGATGTCGTAATTGAAATATTCTCGGAAAAGTAGACAATTTTAGCTTTGGGGGGGGGGTCGCAACATCAAAGTAAAATCGACCTAAAAGGGTGATAAAACTGTTGGACTGATAAGTAGAATTTCAATTTTGAAAACTGTTTTGAATTCAACAGTGTCTTCTATAGGGATCGATCCAGTTTTTTTTTTTTTTTTTTATAGATGTGTTATTTATCATTTAAAAATTGTAATATTTAAACATTGATTACATCGGCGGAAATCGGATTGAATTATTGGAGAGACTAAGCTATGCTCGATATTAACGTTTCTCAACTGAAATATTGATGTAGGTATACATATATATCACCATTGACGACAGACTTGTAATGAAAATAATTAATAAATCAAACCACAACATATTAACATGAAAAATTAATTCATTATAGATTGTTTATAGATTAGAAAAAAATTATTTACTGTTTGAAACTTTTCAAAATCTATAAAGTAAAATAACGCTGCTTTTTTTAGGTACCTACCTACCTACCTATACTTATGAACTTGTAATTTGTATTATAATATATATATTTTAGCTACCTGATTATTTTTCATTAGATTTTTCTTCTCCTAAATAGATTGAATAATATATATAAAGAGATAAGTCATTTAATCATACTTGTGTATTTATATACCTACTTAAATTAATTTTTATTATAGTTACCTACCTTAATAATATAAGATGGATAGGTTCTGAACTTAGGTCCTCTAAATCAGTGCGGTTTGTCACATCGATAATGGATACAGAATTATTTGTAGATTCGAAGTCTGAAAAAATGTCTGGTTTTTCCACACAAACACATTCATTATCATTTTTATGTTTAAATCGATAAATCAAAACAGAAATGTGTATGGATGATTTGTAAAAACCAGACATTTTTTTTTACTAAACGAAATGTTTTTACATCTCTCAGCAAAAGTATCCATATAAATACATTTAAATATAATATTTCAAACCATTTTTGAGGAGCTTGCCAAACTTTAAGGGGAGACTAAACCCCCTCCAATTTCCGCTAATGATTGATTGGATATCAATCTGTAATAATAAACAAAAATGCCTCGATCGATTTCTAGAAGATATGTCAATACATTCAAATCTTTTTACACATTTTAAATCCGAGTCTTCAAAGTTCCACAATTTTATCACGCTTATTGCAAGTTATGCTCCACCCTAAGATTTATGTGGAGCCGACTAATTTTTGGGAGCCCGATTGATTTTTAAAGTCTATTGGAAAATTTTAAGGGGGACCGGCAAGGCGAAGAATGTGAAGAACTTTTTTTTTTTTTTTTGTTTATTAACGTTTTTAAATATTTATTATTTGTAAAGGGGCCGGTCAAAATTTTGCCACCGCCTAGTAAAACCTGAAATGACGCCACTGAATTATCCTCATTTCTCAGTCATATTCGATTTTCCGTCTCCATCAATTTTATCATAATGTAATTTAATAAAACATTGTCGTTTATTTATTGGCCGTGTTGTAATACCTCATTTTTTACACATACATTTTGCTGTATTAAATATTTCTTCATAATTTTCACGTATAGTTTCAAGTGGATAAATTGTTTGCTTAAGTAAATTACAAGCATTTTGTATGTTGATATCTGTAGACTGCACTTTTAGAAACTAGTTGGATAGATCTTAAAATATTTTCATAATTTAACCCAAGAAAAAAAAATTGAATTAGCATTAAAAAGTATTCCTTGTTCCCCTCTGAATTTAAAAATGATGTAGGTAGTATATATTCTTTTGGGGGCTCCCTAAAGTGTGAGGTCTTAGCTGGTGCACTACGGTTTTTACGGCACTAGTTTATTGGTCTTTTAGGCGGAAATTTTGTGATTACACAACAATAAAAAGTGATAAGGGCACAGGGATATTTTAAAATGTACTTAAAATATTTCTAAATTGTTAATTTTCATTTTTCCTAATATTTCTTAAAAAAAAGCTTGACAGAACCCCTTCAAAATTCCAGATGTTGCAACCTCCTAAGAATAATTGTATATATGGATTAATGATTCGGACTCCAGGACTATCTTAGTGTTACTATAGGGATCAGGGGCGTACCGAGGAGGGTTTTATTGGAGGGCCAAACCTTAAAAACATAAATAAGCAAAAAAAAAAGGTCGCAACTTTCAACAATTAGGCTAACTGAAGCAACTTTAGGGGGTTATTATGACCACCCTACTCTCTGCTAGGGATGTCATGGATGGGCAGATGACCAGTATTAATGTAACAGTATGAATTATCACTAATTTGATTCTGGTAGAATGGAGATAATTTATTATAAATATATAGATAATCAAATTTAAAGAAAACCCACAGTTATTGAATAATAACTTATGTAATAATAATATTATTATTATAAAAATTATAATTATATATATAATATCTAACTTATAAATGTTTGTAAAGTCTTTATAATTTTGAATTGAAATTAGAGACCTCAAGATTGGATTGGGTAAAAGAAATGCACAATGGTATTATATTACCTATATTTTCAGAGTACCAATGTAGGTTTCTGAAGTTCTGCTTTAATATGAAAACAGAAATAAAAATTAAAATATTAAATAATATACATATAATTTAAGATAAATATAAAGATATTCTTAATAATAATTAAAAACATTATTATTATGTTGTATGCGAAAAAAAAATTATGAATAAATAATTATTATATTATTCTAGGTATTTGAACTATTTTTCAAGGTTACAGGAGTAATTATAAACCGTTTTGTGGATGAATGTGTATTATCAGAGCTAACAGTTGAATAATTTTCCTTCGGAGATTCAAAAATGGCTTTAAGAGATCCTGGTGAAGTTTCAATATTATGTGGATCTATGAACAAAAAATTATAAATTATAACATACCTATAGGTAAAGTGTAATTATGAAGTTAATTCAATCATATTATAAATGTATATGTGTAGCTGTGTAGGTGGGTTATAGAATTTTGACAGGCTGTGGAAAAAAATGCATATAAAATAACATAGAAATACATACATACCTATAACCTATAATACGAATAGGTATATATATATATACACTACGGTCAGAAAGTTTTCGGACAGGGATATACAGGGTTAATATAGTATATTTTGCTGCAATTTGAGAAAACGGCTACACATTCGAAATATTACCATATATATAGGGCACAATCCTAACCTAATCTTGACCTTCCTCTCCCACTAATCTAACCTTATCTAACTTAACCTCCCCACACCTGTATAACCTAATATAACCAAACCTCTCTCCACTTGGGATGGGCCGGGTTCATGGCATACAGTAAAAGACGGGGAGATGTTAGACTATGTTTGGGTAGAGAAGTTAATCTGTGTTGGGGTGGATGGGACCGGCTCTGCAGAAGAGTGATGGGGGCGGAAAAGAAGATTAGGTTTGGTTAGATAGACGGGTAGAGGAAGGACAAGGATGTTACGATAGATAAGACATGTGGGAGGAGTGGAAAGAGGTTTGGTTATGTTAGGTTAGACAGTTGTGGGGAGGTGAAGTTAGGTTAGGTTAAATAGGTGTGACTGGAGCATGGTCTTGTATAAAGACCATGGACGGGAAAGTCAAGGTTAGGTTAGGATTTTGCTCTATATAGGGCAATATTTCAGATGTATAGCCTTTATACCTGAACGAAGAAAATCATATTATACATAGTACATACTTAAGGTATGGCTATGCCGCGGTGGCGGTGGCGATAATCGTAATGGTTGTTATAATAATAATAATAGGTATATAGGTATTTTTATAATAATAATGTATTTATTTAATTTATAGCGTATTGTATATAATAATATCTAGATTGTTGATACTATACACATTATTATAAAATTATAAACACTAAATATATAATAAATAAACCAACACAAATATTATATTTTAATATATAAGGTAATATACCTATAAAACCTATGTATATTATGTATAAGTAGATATTCATTCTAATACAAATATATATATATAGGTATATTATTATGTAAATAATACATTTTATTAGTACAGTTAAATATCACAGTGCGGCGGCGGTAAAAATTGTGCGTGCTGCGATATAATATGTTCCTAGATACAGTACCTATATGTAACTTAAAATTATGTACTTACCAATAATTTTCCAGAATTAACATAATATTTATTTTATATAGGTACCTACCTATCTATCTACTTCTACATTTAATTGTATCTACCTACTTCTATACAATTTCAAATATTCAAATTTTAATAGCTTTGGAAATCTTATTTATTTATATTTAGTAATATTTGGTTTCTCTATACGGGCCGATAATATCTTACAATTTCACATTAAATCATATTAGTTATAGTTAGTAGTAGATTTTTAACAGGCATTATTA
This sequence comes from Pemphigus obesinymphae, assembly GCA_025469235.1. Taxonomy (NCBI): domain Eukaryota; kingdom Metazoa; phylum Arthropoda; class Insecta; order Hemiptera; family Aphididae; genus Pemphigus; species Pemphigus obesinymphae. Next base: position 122,134 of record JAIPRL010000098.1, read on the forward strand.
ATTTTTCAATATTTGCTTTTTTGAAAAGAGACATGGTTAAATGACATAGAAATCACATACCTAAAGTTGTAACTCAATACTAAACTATATTTTATAAAAATCAATCTAACATTATTTTCGATACATTATCATTTATATTGATTTATTATCAAATAAATGCTGACAATTTGATTCGCTGAATTCACTGAAATAAAATCTTGAAATCTTTACAGTTTACTGTAGACGATATCTAGATTGTTGATACTAAGTATACAAGTACATAAAAACCCAAACAATATTATTATTTAATATTTAATATTTAATATTAATATACATATTATGATGTAAATAATAAATTTTGTATAAAAATTAAAGTGAATTGCAAATGTGTGTGAAAAATAATAATGAAAATAATGAAATATTGCAGCACGATGGCAGTAAAAATTGTGCATGCTGCGGTATTCGAAAATATCGCAGCAGTGTGCGAACCACCATTGAAATACATGGGATACAGTTATACAGTGTGTGCGGACCATTTCCGATGGCAGTGTACACCTACATATTATATACTATATTAATATAGTACACAGAGGAGTTTGTTTTTAAATTTTATAGGCAAAACAAATTAACGATACACATTCTGGTGGATAATAATTGAACCTTCCTATTCGGGATGGCTTATATGTTTACATTGAGAATTTCTATTATAAACTAATGTTTACAAATTTAACTTAAACTTTTAACATAAGTCTTTTGTACATTGATTTTTAATATTTTTCCTTTTATATTGTACTTCTAGACTATACAAAAATATTTTACGTATGGAAATATACTTATACTTAAAAGGAAAAATATTTAATAATAATTTTTTAAATAGTTGTTTAGTAAATATTTGAAAACAAGAACTCTTGTTAAATTTTAAAGTAATTCGTAAAAAAATATTTTATTATTAAAGCATGCCTACTTATTTGATAATAGATTTATTCTAATAACATAAATTAATGTTACATTTAAATAACAACAAAAATAAAACAAAACGAATAACCTTAATTTTTACAACATGAAATATTTTGGTATAAATCTGTTTTACCAGCCTCCCTATTTTCTATTTATTTTTGTGTTTGACGTAATTTAATACTCTAATGCACTTATTTCAAAACTACAATCAGAAAATATTGGCCATTTTTCTTATTTTAATTTATTACAATTTGAATAATGTGAGTTGGACATTTTCCATATGGGTACCGTGTGCTATATGAATTAAAATTAAAATTTTATTTTGGAACATATACCTATGTATTTTACATATTTTAACAAGTTAAGACTTTAAGAGCATTAATAAAGTCAGTATTTGTCAGCTGGACTTCGTTTTGAAGTTCACCTACTTACCACTTATGTTGGGCTGAGGCCCAATATTTCTTTGCTTTAAAAAAAAAACAGTATTATGAGTAAAGTAATAAAGATAATATTATGTATTTACATATTATATTATAAAAAATAAAGCCATTATTGGCACTATCAAGTAATAACTTATGTTTGTTATAAATGTGTACTTAATAAAACTTATATTTGGTATGAATAACTTCAAATATATAGCTAGCCGCCGGTATAAGTATTATATACTGCAAGCATACAGTCCCAAATCAGTACAGGGGGGGAATCCTCAGCACCATAGTGTACAGCAGCGCTCTGGCGTTAATTTGTTTTCCCAATCGTATCACATTATCCCAACAATAGTACTTATTAGATAGTAGAACATTAAACACATTAACTTAATGTAAAATAAAAAGATGACTAAATATTAAATGATTTTATATATATACTATATATGTTATACATATATAGTATATATTAAAAAATATGTTATATGATTAACTTTATCAATTTACCATTATTTCTCATCTTTTTCTTTAGTAATTTTGATGTTTGTGTATTCGAGAATGATTTCAAATTATGTTGATGTCTGCTATATCCCGGTGACCAAGTAACAAAAGATAGCTGTTAAATTAAAATAATATTATTTCATAGTAATTATTTTAAGTTCAATATTTATAAGCGTATCAGTATTTTATAGCCTAATATATATATATATATGCTATATTTATATAGATACTTACATCAAATGGATTATACCCTGAAGTCAAACAAGATTTTCTAGTGGTTAGAGAATTTGTAGAAGATGACCCAAAAATTGAAGCATATTCCTCTTCTAACCTGAAACCATTTATTATAAATATATATAATTAATATGATGAAGCAATAATTCAATAGTTTTAATATAATTATGAATATTACCGCAGTGTTAGGTAATTAGTTTCTTCCTCAGGTAAGTTTATCTCTTTCAATGCGGTCAAATATGCATTCATTGATGTACTTGTAGTATAATTATACTTTTTTGGTGAAATCGATTTTATCTGTAATAATATCAAATAGCAATGCATAAAAATAACAATAATAAACAATTAAATAATCAAGTTTAAAAATACAATGTTCACTACTTTTAAAATGACAATACCACATCCAAATATACATATAATATTGATAAATGTTAAACACATGCTCATTGCGCCTTTAATAGCAAAATCAGTAGAACGTGTGGATGAATATTGTAAATTGATGGTGTTATTTGAAACTTGATCCATACTCCTAAGTGAAAACGCCCATAAGAGTCCCTTGAAAATTAATGTGTTTATTAAAATATAGGTTATAATCAATGTTAAATATAAGCATATAAATAAATTATATACTTTTTTATTGTAATTCCATTTATTGTGTATTTTTTTTTGTTAAGATATACCTATATATTTTACAAAAGTATATTATAAATAAGTATTAATAATACTGATGTTTTATTGTTAATATAATAATACATTTATATATACTGCAGTGGACAAAGTGGCTCAAAATAAGGGGAGATGGATGGCTCATTCATTTATATACTCAGATAACTAATTTAAATAAATATTTTCCATCCATAAAATCCTTGCAAAAAAATTGTAATCAGTAAGGTTCTAGGGAGATAAAAGTTATTTTACTTATTATAAAGTTTGTAGTAAACGTATAGGAACATTTATTACCGGTACTTATCAACCGTAATTCATAAAATTTTTTTTACTGAAAAATTGTCATTAAAATTTCAATTGAAATCACTAGTCAAAGTATCTTTTTCTTTATTTAACTTAATTAATTTAGGCTTTTAATTTCATCTAAAGTAAAAAATATTACTAAATATTTAAAAAATGTTTTATAATAATTCTTCCAAATACTGTTTCCTAACACCTGTATAACGCAGAATAATTTTAATACTTAACAAATGTATTAATATACATTTGTTAAGATTATGTAATTTATATTATTTAAATCAAGATAAAAAATTATATAGATAACTATATTATAATATAGGAACCTACCTATGTATTTATTTTTATTTTATATTAGGTAGGAAATAATCTATTTCTTATGAATCTAGAAACTGTGGTTATCTGCAGACTGCAGCATTTAATATTCTTGTAAAACTAAAAATAACTCGCACCACTATATGTATATAATAATATCTATATTATAAATAGTATTACATAGGTATATAAATATAAAATATAAAGCTGGTAATTTAAGTATGTTGCTGACAGACAAATACAAAATAATATATGAATGGTACCTATAACTGCAGTTCATCTTGGATATATATTAATAAATAATATATATAAAGATCAGTTTACATTGTTTCTGTAATAAAATTAATAATACCTACGCTACTACCCATATAACAATTATCAAACATTTCCACCAATAGGTCTCTTGTTGGCGAGTGGCTAATATATATGTGTTACCCAGCGGTCAAAGTGGCTCAAAATAAGTGGAGGGATGCCTACATTTTTATACTTCTCATATATAATTGCAAAAAAAAAAGAAGTTCTACTACATTTTGGGGCCCCAATGTAATTTCATGTGACCTACTTGGGGGTGCCGTTAACCGCTAATTAAAAAAATCATTGTAAAAAAAATCAAATTTTTTTATAAAAAAAAAACACCAATATGAATCAATAATCTTTGTAGGTACTTATATAATTAGAAAGGAGATGTATTATTTTGACAAAATAAGTGGAGGGATAAAAATTATAGATTATAATAAAAAGTAGATGGATGCCATCCCCCCGTATCCCTTCCCCCCACTTTGACCACTGGTGTTACCTTATGGTGGAATTTTTTTTAAATAAGTACTGTACAATCAAATTATAATTTTAAATGATTTGGGGTACTTAAGTTTAATCGTCATTTATTTCATATATTACTATAGTTGAAATAAATAAATTACAAATACACAATACTAATATCATAGTCTTTAAAGTAGGTAATAATTTTTAATGAGTTATACTTTTTTGGACAAAATAAGTGGGGGTGACACCCCCCCCCCATATCATCCTTGTTGTGTTTTACCTGGCCGTGTAATATAACAATTTTTCCTGGCTCAGGAAATAAAGAACATTTATATTGGTTATTGGTAAAATTAACCGTTTATTAACACGTGAAATTAGCTTAAAAAACACTAATAGTAAACCATATCCATACAAAGGTAAACGAGTGAGACAGTGTTACCACACTCTTCCCCAAGTTAATATGGAACAAATATAAATATAAATAAAAATTAACATATCAAATTAACAAGCCAAAACTAACTACTATAACAAATTACAAAATAAAATCTTAAAACCTGGAAGGGGCCCAGATATATCCAGAGTTTGAGTATCTCTTTCTGAATCTGGCAGTGTGATGGGGAAACAAATATCCTGAAAAAATTGGTTTATAAAATGGTGTTGGTGAGTTTTTTTAACTGTTTGCAAAGAACTGTATCACCAACTTTGATTGAATGATGAAAAGCATGATTAATTAGTTTAATCTATGTACTCCTTCACTTTATCTTTATTTTTGTTGTCTACCAAAACAGCTTCTTGTGCTTCTGTTGTAACTTTAAAAAGGAATTTTTTTTTATTGTTTCTACTAGACGTTCATCTTGACCATTTGCTTGAGGTTATAATAGTGTAATGCGATGCTAAGATATCCTTAAACTACTAAAAAGAGAGAAAATTCTTTGCCGTTGAAAAGCGGATCATTATCAGATTTGAGCTTCATGGGCATCCCAAAGATAGAGAAATATTTAAGTAATATAGGCTTGATACTATTAAAACTTGTAGATGACACCATATTAACAAGAGGAAATCTAGAAAATTCATCTGTAATGAAGAAAATGTATTTACCATTGTGAAAAGGTCCAACAAAATTCACAGCCACATTCTCGAATGGTACTCCTGTTGTTTTGGTCATGATAATTGGTTCATGGGTAGTAGACGGTGTAACAAAGTATTACAGCTTGACAAGGAATACAGTTTTTCTTTGATTTTTCCATCATTGAATCCCGATTTGGGAACCACACATTTGTTCTCAGCAGTTGTTTAGTTCCAGCTAGCCCATGATCTTGATGGGCCATGTCAATCATCTTTTGTTGTAAAAATCTTGGTATCACTAATCTATCTTGGCGTAGAACAATACCATTATATTCTGTTAGCTCCATATTAATGGTCTTATATTTCTGAAGATTATGATAGTCATCTTCACTTCATAAGCAAGCTACTACTTTATGTAAAACTGGATCCAGTGATGTTTCCTTTTGTACCTCACTAAAGGATAGTTTGACGGGAACAACATTTTTAGCTATAAAATGTACATAAAGTTTTACGCTATTTCTAGTTGTGCTTCTAGAAATAGGATGTGAAATATAATCAGAAGAATTATTAATGCCCTTCTGATATGTAACATGGAAACTATACTAACTGTTGTATTTTTAAACATAAACACTCTATCCTGGCACTGGTGACTAACTTTGGATTTTATCACCAATACCACACCCCTCACTTTGACCACCATATATATATATATTTAATAAATTATTGTAATTCCTGGTATAAATACATTTTAACTTAAATTTACATATATTGTACAAAATTATGGAATGTTTAATACAAAAAGATTTCACAATGTTTTCAAGAGATGGCAAATTTGTCAAAGATAAAATTATTATTATTATTTAGATTATGTATTTATTAATTTTGAAATATATTCAATTAATAATTAAGAAAAGTAATATACATACAGCATTAACAGAGGGTGGTAGAAGTGATGTAGATATCGCTACTCCGACCAAAGAAAATGTATTATTTCCTAATAAAGCAATAGGCACAGCAATTCCAATAAGAAATGCAAGCACAATACCAACCCATAAGCAACCAACATCTGTCCTAAAAAAAATAAAATTCAAAGATAAGTTATTCAATTTAGTTATAGTATTTAGATTTTAGATTTCACTAAAATATCTATAATAATTTTTTATTATTCATTGTATTACTCACATGTAAGCCATTTCATTGGTTACCCATTGACTAGAATCTCTCTCATCAAAATATGAAGTAATTAAACCATATCCAAAACCAATTATTACACAGAGAATCAAACCAATAAATTCATTTAAAATCCCCATGTTTCTAAGTTTTTTATCTTTGATCATTGTCCCAAATGTAGCAGCATTTATCGGTCCCTGAAAAATAATAATAAAATACTGAATATTAAAATGGTTGAACAAGATACTACAAAAAATGTATCTAGATACAAAATACAAAATACATAGATTTTCGTAATATAGATACAAGATAGGTATATTAGGTACCTATTTGAAAAATATACAAGATATATTATGTATCTTTGGTACATAAAAGATACAAAATACAACTATTTAACATTTATTATTTTTTATTTGCTTTGCAATTTATGTTAAATGTTAAATAATAATTATAATATACAATAAGTTAATTACTACCTATATTATATACTAACAATTATGATTTTTTATATATTATATTTATTTTATATTATTATATATATGATTTATAAAATAAATCTGGCAGAAGCAAAGTGCTTGAAACAGTGCAAAAAAGCAAAGACAAGTAGCTTACAAAGAAACAAAATAAACATTATTACAAAACCATTAGGTCCCTCGCTCTGTTTAGAATCTAAGAAAGGTCATTCACTTAAATTAAAAATATTGAAATAATTAAAATTTTCAAAAATTATATTGCTCTTCAAAAATGTTTTCATCCAACACCGATGCTCTGGGAAATTTTCCCCTACACCCACTAAATATACATCACTGTAGGTAAATATAGGTATACTTAATATGATATAGCCAACAGGTATAAATGGCCAAATTTAAACAACATTTTTGTCCAGATGATTTATATTTATTTAAACAGACAAATATAATTTATTTATTTTAATATTTTACATTCATGAATTTAAAAAAGCTGTTCAGATATAGACAGTGGACAAGGTTGGGAGTATCACAGATACTTGAATTATGTTTATGCAATAGGTAATGTTTTGAATAAAATTGTAATAAGATAATATTTATTTAAATTTATTTCACTATCCTATAAAATATTTTAATATTTATATAGTATATATAGTATATATACATATATGTATATTTTTATTTATTATACGATTCTATAATGTTATATATTTTATTTGTGCATTGTTATTTATAATTAAATTAAAAATTTAAAAATAATCAATTCTAAAAATGTTGATACTTTTTTAAAATTAAATATAAATTAAAAAAAATAATGTGCTGATAGTATTCAAAAAAATATAAGTAACAACTAGTTTCACCGTAAGACACCATCAGGTTACAAATGAATAATAATAAAAAAAAGTATTAAAATTAATAAACATAGAATATAGGTGTACTAATAATTATTAAACTACAGGGTGGGGCGTGGTTACTTCCTTATTTTAAAAAATCATAACACAAAAAGTATTGGCAATATTGATTTAATTATTTTTTCTGTGTATAGAAGTACATTTAAAGTTTTATTTTATTTGGTTTTAAAAACGACATCTCGAAGGTGGCCACCGTTCTCATCAATGCACTGAGATAGTCGGAATTTGAAATTGTTGTCAACTTTTTCCAGCATATCTGTGCTTATGTCGGCGATAGCAGCACGAATATTGTTTTTGAGATGACGAAGGGTCTTTGGACGATCAGTGTATACCAACGATTTAAGGTAGCCCCACAGGAAAAAATCACATGGGGCTAAATCTGGCGATCGTGCTGGCCACTGAAGATCACCTCTAAGAGAGATGAGCCGTTCGGGGAAGTGTTCACGCAAAACGTTCATTGATCTTCTTGCCGTGTGAGCTGTGGCACCATCCTGTTGAAACCACACTTCCCCTACATTCATTTCTTCAAGTTTGAACAGAAAAAAATCCACAATCATGCTGACATAACGTTCAGAATTGACCGTAACTGCTCTTTCGTTCTCTTCAAAGAACCATGGGCCAATAATGCCGATTCTGGATATTGCACACCAAACAGTCACACGTTCTGTATGCAGAGGCTGCTCATGAAGTTCTCTCGGGTTAGTGGGGCTCCAATATCGCATGTTTTGTTTGTTCACACATCCTGAAATATGGAAGTGTGCCTCGTCACTAAAGAAAACAAGGGCGTCCTGAGGCAGGTTTTCGAGGATGGCTTCACATGCATTATTTCGCGCAACATAATCGCGTGGATTAAGTTGTTGCACCACTGCCAATTTGTATGGGTGAAAATTAAGTTCCTCATGAAGAATTCGTCTCACTGTGCGATTAGAAATCCTTAAAGCAGCCGAATGTTTGTGTGCAGATCGCCTAGGGGATTTCAAAATTGCCGCCCTTACCCTTTCGATGTTTTCTGGCGTCCTGACGGTTCTGGAAGGTCCATTATGTTTCTTCTGCACACTACCGGTATCCCTGAACGTTTCCACCCACAAACAAATCGATTTCCGATCAGGCACACGACCTGCAGGTGCGATATTGAAATGGTTTCTGAAAGCACGCCGAGTTGCAATGATCGAACGGCTGAAAGAAAAGTAGGCCTCCACGGCGAACGCGCGCTCTTGCTTTGTCCACTGCATTGTTGACACTGAACTAGTCATAACAAAAACCTTAGATAATGTGCTTTCGAACAAGCCATAAACCAACGCTCTACTATTAATAGCCGCTCAGTTGCGAGAGTTTCAGATAAGGAAGTAACCACGCCCCACCTTGTATACTAGAGGTCTCGATTTCACATGTATTTGAATACACGTGATTCAGTTTGTATATAACCAACTACGCGTGTAGTGACTACACATCTAATGACTTTACGAACTATATTACCGAATACCGATCAAGCTGTTTTATTTTTTTTAATGGTTCGAATACCATAAAAACAGCATAAAATAATTTTTAGAAAACAATGACGTCTAAAAGGCATATCACCCGGCACGGTCACGTGATCCAATAGCCGAATTTTTTTTTTCCCCGAATCGTATTTTATTACCTATTGGCAAAGACTTGTATGTACTAACAACTTTACGTAGGCTACGATAACAATTTTTTTTTAAAGTTAGTCTACTCGCAACTTCGTAGCTTGTAGTAGTTCAAATTGAGTAACTATTTAAAATGTCTAAACAACGAGCAAAAAGTTGGGTTTGGGGTTATGCAACTTGTGATGGCGTTATTTTTATAATATTATATACGTATAGAATAGTATAGTTGATATTAAAAAAATATATATTTTATTATAAGCTACGAAATTGAAAATTGAAAACTCATTTATAACACAATCAACAATAAAAAAAAAAAATCATAAACCATGTTAATGTTAACCACCCGAAATTGTTTAAAGTTGTTAAAAGTGTTTAACCACGATTAAGCTTTAACCGAGTGTGGTGAAATTCAATATTGGGTTAAGCTAACGTTAATCATATGATACATGCATGTCCTTGAACGTCAGAAGACACTGAACCAGATATGTAGTTTTGAAGACGAAGGTAGGATTATTTAAATAAATAATTTAAACAACAAAGTTTTCCATCAAATTATTATAAAATGTATTGTTTGTACATACAATATTAATTAAATGATCGCAGTAGATCAAAAAAATAATTAAAATTATTCTAAGTCCAAAAAGAATTCAAATTTTGACTGTCCGAAATAAAAACACTTATAAAAATCGATCAAGTCCTGGAAAGATATTATACGTAAAAAAAATTGACAAGCCACCCGTGGCGTAGAATATGTGACTCGAGTGATTGTCTCAGGTCGTCTGCCATTTTGGTATTCGGGGATCCAGTTATATAGGGATGACCCTTGTGACCTCTTCTACTTGAGGGTCCGTTTTCATGATTCTCGGTTTAATCACAAAATAATTTTCATTGACTGGTAGCATGATCGCTTTTTTAACAGAATTTGATTATCGGGTGCATTATTTTGTAAGTACCGCCGGTTGTATAAATGTCCATTCTATTCCGTATATTGGCTTAGGTCTTTATACTCTCTATTTGTTATTATAAATTATTTTTAATTACAGATGTATTTATTTTTATTTTTAAAATTAAAACATGTTTAATTTGTACAAAAATGTATTTATTATTTATATATGTATATATATTTATGTATATATATATATGTAATTATACATTATATATATATATAAATATATATACGAAATTAAATTTTTGTTATACATATTATATAACAAGTGTGTTTTTCTTTTTACGCTCAATGCGTTTACCATGCGTTTTTTCAATGTATTATACCTATATAATATTTTATACTTTTTACGTTCATATTTTTCAAATATTTAGATTATATTTTACATGTGTCGGTAACTATTATTGTTAATTAGGTACATATTTAGACCATAAATAATTTTTAAGACTTTTAATGTAAACATTATTAGACATATAAATAAATATCCTACGAAAAAATTCGAGAAAGTTAACTTTTATACCCATGTTTAAAATAACATTTAAAACTTTACAGTATTTAAAAATTGATAACATTTAGAACTTAACAGCATTTAAAATTAGTCAGTATGTAAAATTTAACAGCATTAAGAATTTCTTAACATTTTGTATTTTTTAATATGGACACAAGGCTGTTTTTAATTACCGATCAATTTATAGATATTTGAATTTTGGTAGGCTGTTTACCACGAAAATTATAATAATATCAGGGCTATATCACTGCCCATGTTTCTGTATAAAGTAAATGAGTGACCTTGAATGTTGAAATTAACAATTATTGATACATTTTGATAACAGATATTATATTATAATCGCTATAATCAGTGATTTGAAGATGCTTGCATTAATCAATGTATGTAAATATAATATATAATATATAGCGAATTAACGTTACTAACTTCAGGGCGGGTCCTCGGATTTACGTTCGATGATAACTTCATGGTCGGTCATTGATTTTTTACATGAATGTAGATATACAGGATTGGACACGAGCTCTTATCCGCCGGTCAGAGAGTGTAACGGAGCTTCTTTAGGAGGATCTTTCGCCATCTAATGAATAATTAACGAAACTAATAAAATAATGATAATATCCTGTTAATAATAATGGACCATGTGCGTACGCACTACGCTAATGGACCTGTGGTAATTCTATAATATAAATAATATAATTCTCAATTATGTGCTACGAGTTAAATTTTAGTGTATTCATTAAACTAACTAAATTCTATTCTAATAATTATATAGTAATACTGCTTGTTTTAGAATAATAATTAGTAGATTCTTCTTCTTTGTCTTCTTTGGGTAAACGGTCACTATGACCATCCCGTCAAACATCCCTCCCTTCAACCATCTCTGTCAAATGCTCGTTCCTTCCAATTTGATCCTCCACCTAAAGCACTTACATCTTTTTTAACTAGATCTTCCCATCTCATACGAGGTCTTCCCAATGGATCCTTTTCTAATACCATACGTAGCTAGGGATTCTGGCTACGCCATGCATGTCTACCCCACTTTAGTCTTTTACTGCTTATTGTCTCCACTATATTCGGCTTATGGAAAAGTAGTTCTAGCTCATTATTTGTTCTTGTCTCCAATCATTGCTATTGCTATCATTCATAGATCCATAAATCTTCCTTAAAACTTTTCTCTCCCATACTATCAGGTTTCTTTCATCTTCTTTTCGTAGTGGCCACGTTTCCACTCCATAAGTTATAACTGGACGCAGTAGTATCATATATAGCTATATCTTAAGTTTCCTCGATAAAGCTTTAGATCCTAGCAGTTTTGTCAGCCTGTAGAAAGCTCTATTACCGGCAGTTATCCTTGCTGAAATTTCCTTATTATCTCATTATTTTCAGTTATAACTGAACCTAAGTTTTTAAACTGCTTAACTCTGTTGAAACATAGTTCCTTGACTTCAAGGATGGGTACATACCCGCAGTTTCTCGTCTACCAATGACCATGTACTCCGTTTTGGTTTCGTTTATCTGTAGTCCTACTTTCAACGCTTTTCTTTGTAGACCGTCGAACAATGATTTCAGTGCATTCGGTGATTCCTTCATTAGTACTAAATCGTGTGCGTACGTGAATAGGCCTATTGAGGAGTTCTGCAGTTTCACACCTTCGTTGGGTCTAATATTCATTGCTCTAATGATTTTCTCTAATACTATATTAAATAACACTGGCAACATTGAGTCTCCCTGTCTCAAACCTGACTTTACCGATATTGGCTCCGATTGACTACTTACGACTTTAACTTTAACAAATGTCTCCATGATATTTATGTCTACTAACTTTATCAGTTTCTGTGGGAAGTTAAATTCTCTCATAATGCTAATTAAACTCTTTCTATGAATACTGTCGTATGCTTTCCGGAAATCAATAAAAAGAACATGGATTTCTTTGTCAAATTCCCATGTATTTTGCAATATCTGCCGAAGAATAAATATTTGGTCTGCTGTTGATCTTCCGAACCTAAAACCTCCCTGGTAGTTGCCAATAATTTTTTCTGATTTTCCTTTCATTTTCGATAGAACGCAGTTAGAGATTACTTTATAAGTTACATTTAGAATTTACTAATTTTTCATATTAAATTAAACAGGTAAATTATTATATTTAATTGTTACAATTATGAAATACCTAACTTCCATTGCTTATAACTATAGTAAAATTTACTTTCAAAATTAGATTTTTACCATGTGTCAACCAACACATATGGACTACCAAAAAATGATCAATTGCAGCCAATCGGATTTGGATCTTCAGATATCTCGGTTAGGACAACAAACACATGAAAAACCCTCAAATACTGATGATATAAATAGGTGTAACTTACAAATTGTTGGTGTTCGAAAAACAAAACATGAATATATTATGGGGCGAAGTAAAATACACAAAAAAAGGTCTTACAACATTTCTGTTTTAAGCTATCGTTGTTGAGATATTGTTAAAAAAGTACAATTTTCATAAACTGCACACCAATATGTTTCTATACTATTATTACTACTATTACTATTTATATTTTGTAAATATAAATGCACTCGGACCTTTCATAATTTTTTTCATACATATTAACATTTAAAATCTATTACATTTAGTTTGGTGTAATATAAATGTATTGTTCTGGAGAAATTAGATTTTACATTTGATTTTTTCTTTTTTTGTCAGATTATTACAATACTATCTCGATTTTTGAAAAAATACGAGAAAGTAATAATACTCTAATATTATAGTTTAGAAAAATTGTTATTTTATCAAACAATGTTGGTGTCAAGAAACTTGCAAAAAGGTTTTTGGATTGTCTTCCTGGTTCAGTTGATTCAGATAGATGCTTCAGTGCAGTCGAACTTGTGTGTTCAAAAAGTATACCCAAAAATGAAAAAGTAAAAAAAAGAAAATATTTTAAATAGTATAGAAATTGTATTTGTATTCTTTATTTTCAAAATTAAATAAACACTTATAAGTATTAAACTGACTTAAAAAATACTATAAACTGTAATCACATTGCAGAGAGAGATAGTCTACAGAGACTATAAATTATAATTATTTGACATATCTAATATCAAAATTAACATAATATATAAAAATCGTATGTACTGAAATAAAACATTTTTAAATTAGAACTATCGGATATCGGAAAAAATTACTATCGACTAAATCCCCATAAATTTGTAATACAAATTTGAAGACTCTGAAATATAAGCTGGTTTCTGAAATTTAAAGATTATCTAACTTAGTAAAATTAAAAAATAGAGGTGAAAATAATAACATAAGTTATAATAAAATTTGGATGTTAATTTTTTTTTTTAGTTCAAAATATAAATTTAAAAATCTGTTTATTTAAATGTAAAATACTACATTAAATGGATAATTATTTATTTAAATCCATTAAAACTCGAGTGGATTGGATATTTATATAATTAAAGAATTCATGGTTTTTTAGAATCCCGATTACTATAATCTATAGGTATCAAAGGCGAATATGATGTTCATTTAAGGGGGTGGGGAGAATAGGGATAATTAAGAAATAAAGGGCTAATCCATATTAAAAATCAATTTCATACTCCTCAAATAATGATAAAAAAAACTACAGAGGGAGTAATTACCATGTCACCCCTCAAATTTTCCCCAAATAGGTATCATATACATATCATTTATACATTTACATTTATACAGGTGGTGAAGTTGGTCCATTACCCCATCAATCCTCGAACAGGAGAGTGTACCTATTATTATTATTATTTTAGATTTGGAAGAAATGATAAAATATTACATTCAATAAAAATAATTCTGAGTGGATCTTTTCTGTGTAATTTATTTACCTATATTATATATATATATATATATATAAAAAAAATTCCTGTCCTAAATATTAAAATGATCTTTTATGAAATAAATACATGTAAATCTATAATTTCTATAAATTACCTAACATTAAAAAAACAAATTTTAACATTTTTATCTTATTAATATGGTAATTAAAAAGTACATATTTGGTGTAAATTGTAAATTCTAAAAAATAACCTACTGTATAAATTAAAATATTATAATTAAAATCAAAAACGCGTTTCAATTTGATCAAAATTTTCCACTGTCAAAAAATTTGAAACGGTTATAAAATAATATTGTGACCAACAATTTTTAGTAAATTAATAGTATTTAAATAGTTAAAGTAATGTACAACTGATATTTTATTAAATTTTAGTCTTAAAATTAAAAATTAACACTTTTATGACATAAATATCATAAGTTATTTTTTATTAAGTCATTAAGTTTCATAACTGATATAAATGGCTAAAAATTGAAAATTACTTTTTGGCAATTTTATATTAATTTACATAGTTCAAAGATAAATATTACTTGAAAAAACTCTAGGATAATTATTTGCGAAATCATAGAACAAATAACCATACCTAATCGAGTTTGACCAAAATTACATTTTTACTATTTACCTGTATATATAATTTATCCGTAGTTTTATTTTGACACATTGAAAAACTATTGAGAAAATTAAAAAAATTGACTTCTTTAAAGTATTTACTAACTAGATGCAATTCGCTACGGGGAAAGGTGTATTGTTGTACTTATTCTAGTAGAATTTTTGATAACTGTTCTAAAAAAAAAAAATCATTCTAAAACCAATACATTCATCGTTCTACACAAAATCTTGAGTACCTATAAAAAAATAATAATTTATGAAATACATTAAACATTTCTAGACCCATTATTTTTGGAATAGAATTGCGAGGAACTTTTTTTTTTCATTTTAATATTTTCTTACACGTTTTATCATAAATTGTAATATAATTAAAAAATATGATATATAAATAATATAATTTAAGACTTAACTCGTATTCTGTAGTTATAATTATGTGTATTTCAGGAGTTCATAAATTAAAACATTAATATTAATATAATAGACAGATTCATATTATGTGTAAGTGTAATAATAAAAATGAAAATATAATAAAATAAATGATAAATAATGTCTAGAAGTTTTTGGACAGCTAAACTTTGAATTTCTCACAGCCTTGAAGTTAAAGTCTCAATTGTATTTGTAGAGGCAAATATTTCTTCTTTGGTATCCACTTCATTCAATTTTATACCTGCCTCGTTTTTCTCTGGAGGAACAACATTCATCAAGAATTGAACAACTTTGGTGAAATCATCTGTAAGAAAATAATATAATATGTATATATATTTAAATGTATAAAAGTAAAATATACATGGTGATTTTCTTTTATAGTGAGTCAGTCTATATCACAGGAAGATAAATCTTTGTGACCTATTTTTAGTTAAAAGGTTTTTGTATATACCATTCTAAATTTGTCATACTTTTGCCCCTCTCTCTTATTTATTAAAATAAAATTAACTTTCAATTTTTAAATGACAACCTATAATTTAAATTATAAATTCTTAAAGAATATATTTTTCTAAGAATTTATACGTTCTCATATTTTAAATCCATTGAATGTTACACAAGTAATAAGTATTCAAATTTAAGACACAGCCGAGTGGAAAAGTACAGTCATAGGACGCAATAGGTGTTGATAATGAAATACTACAGTACTTCTCCACTCTGTCACGTCTTTAATTTGAATGATAATAACTCGGCTAATATTCATCAGATTTAAAAAATTAAAACATAAAATATGTTATAAATATAATATATAATAAAGTATATTCTTTAAGAATTTATAATTTAATTCATAGGTTACTGATCAATCATCAAAAGTTAATATATTTTAAAAAAATAAAGGAGGGAATAAAAAATTTAGAACTATGAAAAAATATGTGTTTACAAAACACTTTATGAAAAATTTTACAAGAATTATTTGCACTTACAAGATATATTGAAGCTCATGAGAAAAAAAATGACTGTATATTATTCTATATTTTAAATTATTTGGAAGAGTATCAGGACCTATCGGTTAATGAACCACAACAATTAAAAAACATAGACTTACATACATGGATTATGATTTAAATGCTAAGTAAAACTGGTCAAATAATCATGTAGGTGAAATATTGGATATAGGTAGGTATGTAGAAAAACATTGATACAGTTATAAAAAGCATTATCAAAGATAATAATTTAAAATTATAAAATTATAAGATTATAAAACATTTTTTTTTAAACCATTAACTTTTAAACTTGCAAAAAATAAGTAATTATAATTTTATTTAAAAATGTAAATTGTATACATACAATAGTTCAATAAAATTTTTAAAACGGTTATCTGTTATCTGTTACAAATGTTATAGACAACCATAAAAACCTATTTTTGTCCATTGTTGAATAAGTTTTCTGTAGACCGTAAATAATTTGAAAACTGCATGTTGGAAAACTCCAGACGAAGACTTATTTTTTTAATATTTATTACTTAAAATAGTTTTATTAAATTGAATTATACAATTTATTTATTCCTTAAAATTATATATTCTATGTAATTTTTATATTTTACTAACTAACTGAAAATTATAGAATTTGTTCAATATTTAATTATTGTATAACATCTGTAGTCATAAAGGAAGTTTTAATATATATTTTTAGTACTTGCATAACATTATATTCAATGTAATTTAATTTTAAACAATAAAAATGTTATTAAAAATAATCATTATTGACAAAGTTTTACCATTTTTTGGAACTAATGGACATTGATAATTGTAGTTACAATAAAATTACATAAAACCACACCCACGGTCCACAAACAAAGAGAAACCATAAAAAAAATTTAAAAAATAATAAGAAAGTGTAATTTGAAAAAATAGATTATCTACATAGATATCACATTTAGTTGGAAGTGGAAAAGAATTGATAATACTTTGGTAACCGGTAAAAATATGAAAATAATAATTTGTCTGAAAATGATAGAAATCAATTTTTTTTTTCAAATAGTGACACAAATTAAATTTTTTATTGGTATTAGATGAAT
This sequence comes from Pemphigus obesinymphae, assembly GCA_025469235.1. NCBI lineage: Eukaryota > Metazoa > Arthropoda > Insecta > Hemiptera > Aphididae > Pemphigus > Pemphigus obesinymphae. The sequence goes on from JAIPRL010000098.1 coordinate 139,931, forward strand.
TTCATTATATAACAGTGTATATACGATAGTAGTACACATAGGAAACAAAAATTTGTCACGTATATGTGGCAGTTAAAGGATTAACTTTCATGATGCAATTGAATATGTTAAGCTTGATAGTGATCCGATTCATAGATTAATATATACAGTTATAGTAAGAAAATACATAATTATTAACTTAATATACTACATACTACATACTATAAACAATTAATTAATTAAAAAAATTTATTTATTACATATATGTACGTACCAATTATAGCTAGCCTTTTCTTATAGTACACAAATGGAATGTATATCAAGAATGCTGACAGGATGAACCCCAGCGCAATAAGGAATTGTGGTTTAGGGTCATTGATTATGGGTGTCATAAACAGAATTATAGACATTATGAGCACAAATATTGGTATGGTGATATGTACCTGTGACATAAAATAACATAGGAATTAAATAAAATAAAATAACAAAAACACAGTTTCTATCTGTTGTTAAAACCCGAAAAATTATTCATAAAATAACACAATGAAGTATTTCATATACTTTGCTGGTGGCCGCACCACGGTATTTACACTACACTATAATTGTTAAATATAAGATAAGGAGCTGATGAGTGATGGAGAAGTTATCTATGGAGGAGATAGGAACAGAACCGCATAAATAATCTTAATAGTATTTAAGTATAATTTTTTTAAATTAATTTAATTCCGCGGAGTATTTTTGATACACGTACAACGAACGGTTATGGTCTCAACACATTGTTTACTTTTTATTATCCAATCCACTGAATAGACGTAGACTGATACTTTTAGTTTAATTAATGAATTCTTAAAGCAACGAGTATACTGATAGTTTGATTAGGGTTGCATGGAAGCTTATTAGGGTACCCATAACTAGTAGATAAAGATAATAATTTCTTTAGGTTGTGTGGTATAAATACTGTGAGGTTGTGCTTGAAGGTTTAGGGATTAAATATAAGATTTACACATTCATTATGTTATTTTAAAATTATAGTTATATTATACATATTAATAAAATAATTATAGTATATGTGATTACTTTAAATGGGCGGTTAATGTCTTGCTTGGTATAACGTAACACTAACAATGACACCATGGAGATACCATAGAATATCCAACCTAAGAAGCTGGCGAACTCTATTAATGCTATGATCTCACCACTCAATAGACAAATCAAAGAGAGTGAACCCTGTAAGAAAAATAATTGGTTTTCGTAAATACTATTTTAATTTAAAAAAAAATACATAATCTTAAAATCATTATTTTTGAACTCTAAATATAAAATAGTATACTCGCCGAGAGTTAAGAATGAAACCTGTTGGAGGAAAACTTGTTTGTCATGCACAGGTTTGAATTATACAGCATTACCCAAAATCCAAATTGCCAAGAAAAGTATGGATAATGCCAGATATTGTTGAGATGATAGAGGAGAGAAGAATATACAAAAACTTGAATACTGCTGAACAACAGCAAAGATACAAGTCTTTGTGAAACTTACAAGGAAATCTAAAAAAGTAAAAGAAAAATATCTAAAAGAAAAATTGGAGAAAATAGGTGTTTTAATAAAAACAATCAGGAAAGAAGCAGCATACAAAACAGTGAAAAAGTTCTTTGGAACTCGTTATCCTAAAACTAGAACTTTTAAAAAAGCTATCTAATATAAAGAAGGAACAATTATTTAAAAATAGAAACATATTGCAGAAAGATGAAAGGAATACTTAGACACACTGTACAATGAGGAAGAACTAATTAGTCAAGAAATGGAAGAGATAGTAGAAATTGATCAGGATGAAGAACATCCCGTATTAAGAGAAGAATTTGACAGAGTACTAAGAGACCTAAAATCAAAGAAAGCTACGGAAATAGATGAGAATATTTAAGCAGAATTTTGGAAAAAAGCAGGACAAAACTTGGTGAATAAACTAAATAAATAATATTTAAATATTAGAATTATTTGAATATTTATACTTAATAGAGATATCTACAGAACAACAGATCTACCCACAGACTTTGTACAAAGTACAATTATTCCTATACTGAAGAAAACAGCTGCCAAAAAATGTGAGCAATATAGTACCACAAGCTTATTATCACATGCTTCAAATATACTAACAAAAGTTATGTTTAGGAGAATGGCAAAAGAGATAAAAGACACATTATTAAAGGACAAATTTGGATTTAGGAAAAATTTGAGTACTAGAGAAGCAATATTGGCCTTGAGAATAACAATAGAAAAAAGAGCACAAAAAGATAAACCAACATTTATTATCTTTGTTGACATTGAAAAGGCATTCTATTATGTTAACTGGGGATAATGTTCATAAAGCTAAAAAGAGTTTGAGTAGTAATAACAAAAAGAAAACAGCTTTATATATTATATAAAAATGAATAACAATCATAAAAATGGGAGATGTTCAAAAAAACACAAGAATAATGAAAGGTATTAGGTAGGGAAGTATGCTATCACCTTTAATATTAAATACATATATTCATTCAGAAGGCTATAGATACTATAAGAGAGAAGACACAGCTAGGAATAAAGATAAATAGGTACAAAATAGACATGTTGAGATTTGCTGATGATATAGCAATAACAGTTAAGAGCAGAAAGGATTTAAAAACGATTTTAGAAACAATAGAAGAGACGATGGAAAGTGAACGCAATAAAGTCAAAAGTCTAGTCTGCAGTATCAAAAATAACATAAGTTAAAAGAGATAAGATTATCGAACAAGAGTAGATGACTTTAGATATTTAGGAAGCACTATAAACTCAGATAGGAGATGTAAAAAAAAAATAGTAAAAGCCAAGGTGGCATTTAATAAAAAAAATATATATTTGAAGCATTATACTGTACGGATGTGAAACATGGATTATTGCAAAAGAAGAATAGAGGCATTCGAAGTGTGGTGCTACAGAAGGATGCAAAAGATAAGCTAGACTGATAGAATAACTAATGAAGAAGTTTTAGATTTTGGAGAGAAGATCATTGTAGAAAAGCATAAAGAAAAGGCAAAATGAATGGATAGGTAATATTCTCAGATATGGATGGTTGCTAGGACTAATTTTGGAAGGAAAATGTTGATGGAAAAAATTACAGAGAAATACCACTATTACAGTAAATGAGTCAGATTATAGAAGACCAAGAATGTAATTCATACCAAGAAATGAAGAGGAATTCCAGTGACAGAAAGGCGTGGAAATTGCTGCAAACCAATCATTAGATGGAAAACCATAGAGAGAGAGAGAGACCCAACATAATTTGGTATATAACATACATGTATGACAATAGTCGATAAATATTGATGGTCTGTATGCCAACGTAGTGCTGATCGACTATGATGACATTAGCGGTTTTTACCTGAAAACCGATCACCACTGCAGACTCTACAGGTTTCATTTTTAACACTGCGAGTATAAAATAATACTATGATGAATTATTATAATATAATGAAAGTATGACCTGTAAAAGGATAGCTGGAGTAGGTGTTCGTTTATCAGCGTTTACATAAGAGAAAATCTCCAACATATGACCTTCTCTGCTTGCCGCAAAGCATAATCTACAATCAATAATATTACGTTATATAAATTATAAATATTATATAAATATAACTACAGTGTTCCCATTTCGTCTTGAAGTTATGGTTTTATGATTAATTTTCGATAGTAGCCTATCAAATGTTTGGTTTGTTATGGGTATTGCGTAGTTATGAAGGTCACAAATTATAATATTGGCTATTTAGATTATGACACCATACAAATAATTACAAAAAATGGTAAAATTGATTACACTAACCATAACTGAGATCGAGTACTGTAGTTAAATTATATATATATATATATATACATATTTTTTTTTTAATTAAAACCACCGCAACTCACCTACTTATACTAAATTGAATAGTGAGCGCACAGCCAAATGTAGCTGTAGATACACCTATAGGAATAATGAAACTAAAAGGTCCCAATGCTCGAGCTCCAAATAACTGAAAATTAAAAATTAATTTTACAATAGGTATAAAAATAATTCTATCACTTAATTCTATATAGTATGTACTTACAACTGCTACAGCGGGGACAGCGATCATTTCTGAAATTGACAAGACAGTCAAATACGATGTGTTCATCAAAATATAAATTATAGTAACAAACGGTACTGCAATAAGAATACTTCGCAGTATATTTCTGTAATAAAATATGAGTTATTTAAATATGATAAGTAATTTTCAATAAATATATTATAATTAAAATAATGTACTTTTCGGGATTTTTGACTTCTTCAGACACCAAAGTCGAAGCTGTCCTGTAATACACATTATTATACATCCAATGTTATTATATTTATAGAGGAGTAACTACAAAAATTATGATACAACAAAATATGACATACCATCCGTCGTAAGCCCAAAGACCACTATAAAAAGCTATCGGGAGCTTGCTTATCGTTAGAGTTGTTCCTTCGAAACCGGTCATTAGATTTTCAGTGTTTCCTAAAATAGGGTTAAAATAATTACTCGTAAAGAATAATTATTGTAATGAAGACAAAAAAAAAATGGTGCATAATTATTGTTGTTTACCCAAGTAGAGATAATTCAGTCCACCGATGATGACAATTATACACGCGATTACTTTGCACATGGTGAATAAGTTTTGAATTTTAATGAAAAATCCAACACTTGTATAATTAATAAATGTAATGACGCCTTAAACAAATAAAAAAAATCACTTTTCTTTGAGTAAAAAATAAACGATTATTTTATAAGCATATTATGTTTATTTAATCTGACATATTTACCCAGTGCAATTATGCTGACAACTTTTTTCAACATTTTTATCTCTTCTGGTGTCATATGTACCCATAATGTAATAGGCTGTACTACGTATTCAGCGAACGTAAGTATAATGATGGCAACTTCAGTTGGACGAACATACATGGTGCACACCCAAGAGTGTATGAAACTCGGCAATGGTCCCCAAAACGGGTGCAGCTCTGCAAACGCGGATTGATAGAAACTGAATTCTCCGCCTGATTTTTTGACTAATGTACCAAGTTCAGCGTACGACAAGGCTCCTATGATACGAGATAAATGATATAAATATTAAAATCCCGTACGGTAAGTATACCTATATAATATAGAATAATATACCTAAAAGCGCCAACAGTCCACAACACAACCAAATGATCAAACACATGGATACCGATCCTGTATTCTTCAACGTGTTCGCTGGACTTATAAATATGCCTGATCCTATATTACAGTGGTACAAATATAATACATTAGATGTACCTAGATTCTGTGACACAGGATCTGGGTATAATTGAAAAATTAGTTATTAAAATTAGCGACTAGTACTATTCAAAACTCACCCAACATTACGCTAACTATGAGACATACTGCACTGAAGAGACCTATTTGCTGAATATCTTTTACGTTTTTTTGTGACATTGTGTTTTTGCTTATTGTACACGTGGAATTTGACAAATATATTATCTACCTAAAATATAAAACAAAAATATGAACTAATATTATTTATTTTTGGATGGGTACCTACATTTTTACTAATGTATTATATAGACAATCTCGCTTATAAAATATACGTGGGGGGGGAGAGTTTTAATGAATTCACGGATTCATGTGAATTTTAAAAACACGTGATTACAAAATTGAATATAAATTTTACCAGACCGCGGACACTGATAATAATTATAATGGGTAGCATAGAATAGGCAAAAACAGGCCTAAAACAGTATCGGTCGTTTTGCCAGTTAGCACCAGTATGACTAAATACATTATATATAATATTTTGAACTATTATACACCAGTATAATATTGAGAAAATGACCGACTTCTTTTTTGTTTCTTGGAGTGTTCTTTCTGACTATATCTATTCAGAATTTTACGTGGATCCATGAATTTAAATACATATGCCATTTACAGTTTTTTCAAATGACTAAGATTACACAAAAATACATTTTATCACTTTTATAACATAATTCGACTACGTTAAAACGACGAGCAAGTACCTACTGATTTACGTATGTTTAGATCAAAAATCACCATGCAGTATCATATCGGATATGTTTTTAAAAGAATTGATTAAATATACAGTTTGACGATTTGAAAGAAAAAAGTTGTATAATATTAGAACTAGTGTTTGATTATATTTTATAAATATTTTAAAATTTGTATAGATAATTCAGGTAATTTCTTCTTCTTTTCTCTCAACAACTAGGGTCGGTCACCCTAGTCCTTCAATAGTTAATACTTTCAATACATTATACATATAAGTAAACATACTTATATGGTGTAACAACCTATTTTTATTTTATTATACCTACATATACTCTAAAAACAAATTGGTCACTTCAAAAATGTACTTTTAAAGTACAAAATTTGATTTTAATACTTCTTACAAGTTCCTTTTATGTATTTTATATAATTTAATTTTAAATGTTATTTTTATTCATTTATAAAATTGAAAATTTGGGTCCACGTATAATTAATTATAAAAATGTCGTAAATAATCCATATATTTCAAAATTATTAATCCGAGAATTTTTATATAGTAACAATTTTTGATAATATTGACAATCTTTTGAGAGTTATATAAATAATTTTTTTTAAATATTAACGCAATTAATAATATAATTTAAACCACTTATTATTTTTAATTTGAAATGCAATCATAAATCATTGAATTCAAAAAATGTTTCTAAGCAAAGTTTGATATTCATAAAATTATTTAATAATTTATATATATTTTCAAACTTTTGGTAATTTTCTATTAGACTCATGAAAACTACCAAGATAGTTAAAAAAAACATTTTTAAAGTACTAACTAAAATAAATTTGAAATATCTTTACACAAAAATATCTACTCGACTTCTACACAAAAAAACTATATATACAATATACATATAAAAACCATCAAGTTTACATTAATTTTATAAATGACTGAATAGTGGTCAAAATATTAATCATGTCAATACTCATATGGTGTTATAGTAAATGTTTGGTGTAAAATGCATGTCTCTGTCACGATTAATTTTCGATTTATAGTAATTTTTGTTAAATTTGAATGGAGAAAATTAAAAGATTATTTGATATTTAATACGCACTTCGTACTTTAAATTCTCGCATAGAGAGTAATGTATTTTTATTATAATAACGTGTTTTTAAATTAATTTTTTATATTAAGTATACATGTTTTGGTAAAATGAGTTGATTAGGTACTTTCAAATATAGAGGTTTTTTTTTATTGAAAATTCGTTCAATTTGGTACTTTAGAGAAATTGTTTTTCAATTTACTAACTAGAATTAATTTTTAAAAGTACCAACTAAATCGAATTTTAAATAGAAAAAAGTTCTTTATTTGGAAACATATGGAAATATTTATTTTTTAATTCTGATTGGAGGAAGCTATTGATTTTACAATAATATGTATTGTTTACGGTTTTAAATTTTTTTCTCGGAAGTACATTTTGAGAGATCATTTTTGGATTACCAATAATTTGCTTAAGTGTAAAGCTTAAGTGTAAAGAAAAACTACCTTTTATATAGTGTAGACTGTATGTAGTATTTTATAAATACAGGGGGGCTAATAAATAGTTGTTATAGTTATTGTTAATTGATTTTTTTTAATTGGAGGCCATAGGTCAGAAAATATCTATAATGTATTAACCTTGGTCATGGTGGTTCCAATATATATATATATGTATGTTCATGAATAGAAGGTCGTTACAAATCGATAATTAATGAACATATTTAATTAGTTTTACAATAACATACATTTTTATAAACGTTCAGAACGTATACAGTATTTCAAATATTTGAATTATTTTCATCGTTTTTGATTCATTAGTATTGTCATAGTAAATTATAAATTTATATTTATATTAATTTGCTCAAATTAATTTCTTCATGTGTGAAAAAACAAAATTAGACGAAAATCATAAAATACATATACCTATATATATTTTAAAATCTACAAAAGTAAACATTACATTTTTTAAATATTATATTTGTATACAATTAGGGGTGGGTAGGCTATTTTTTGATTCTTTTGCCACATCACTAGGGTCTCAAATGTAACAAAAGCCGATCGCTTCGTTCGCAAATTTTACTACATAATAAAAAAAATTGAATTTTTGTTTTTAGATTCCGAACCTAACAAGGAATATACGTATTGGTTGGTATCTATTTTATTTTATGTATACAATATACAATATACACCTTTTAGGATAGAAGGTATCGTGTAGGTGTTTTCGGGAAAAGAGCTTTCTCGTAGAAAAGTTATTATAGTTAATACTTTGAAGAGGTAACTTTTCGATAATTTTATTTACTTTATAATGTGTCAGAAATTTAAATTCTGTTTATACCATTAGTATTAGGTAACATTATATTTGTATATTTTAGTTTTTAGAAATAGTAAATTAATAAAATTATATTTTTTAGAAGAATAATTTATGACATCATCTACATTGAAAGGGAATTCGGAGGAAACAACCTAAGGATAGATATCGGAATTTAATTTTAAAACCATATGTGTTATTTTTTGTATATTTACTTGTCTATGTTTTGTATGGAATAACAATAATAAGATTAATAAATAATTTGTAATTTTTGTATTTTATAGAACCAAATTTATCAGTTTTTCCAAAATTATCCATATAGATTACTGGAAACATTGATTTAAACGCCAATATATACATCATGTTGATACCGCAAAAATCAGTTAAACTATAATTAAGTTCGAAATTAATTTATTAAAAGTACCTAATATGAATAAAAATTACTAATATTATAATAGAATACCTACTAAGTAGAGGTATCTATATTAAATAGTAATATTTTCATTTTGAGTATGCCTTCGTGATACTAGAACACAATTGGGGACAATTTAAACCAATATTTATGTGGTATTTTGTCGTTTAGTATTAGAAATTACACGGAATAAAGTATATGTCACCTATGAGGAACATTTTTATCTGCTTCGGTGTACCGAATATTTCCAACACAACTCCCACCACTTGATATTAATATTTCTATTGAGCAACTGAAGTTTTAAAATGTTTGCCTCTCAGGTTTTTTCGGGGCTATTCGTTTCACTGTCCCCACGACAATATTCGTCATCATGCCGAACCACCACCATTCTGCGCCTGTGGTGTCATAGATACAGTATACTATATTATACTCGCTATAGTCATTATACTGCGAGTCACAGATGAATATTTTTGGCCCTTCGGGCGCTCGTTGCCGTACCCGTGCCAGGGGCCCGCCATGGTTATCATTTAATATTTGATATCAATAATTAATAAAAAAAAATCTTGGCGATATTTTTTAAAAATTTCGAAAGATAATTGAAAATTATGTAATATAATAAAACAATCTAATATTTTATTATTAATTAAAATGGGTTCTATTTATTGTAGTATTGCGAATATCTACTAGGTGAGGCTGAGCCTCACTTGTTTCATCCGGCGAGCCTCCACTGCAAAATTATAATATAATTTAATTCATCACAAAATAATGATTAAAGATCATGATAACCTGACTAATGTATTATGAGTAAACGAACTTGAATGAAAATATAGTTATAGAAAATTATAGATTAGGATAGGATAGAGTAGTAAGTACCTACACAACACATATGACTATGTTCGGACTTAAATATTTAAATATATATATTTATAAAAGTGTAGGTTTTCTAGAAATAGTGACATATAAGATAAAAACCATTATAATTAAGAGAATGTCAGCACAAACAATTTTCAATGAAAAACATGTAAAGTATCAAAAGTTAGTTTTTAATAATTCATGATTACAATATATATATATACGTATATATACGATATACCATATACGATATACGTATGACATATATACGATATACGATATGCGTATATCAAATATACGATATACGTATATCAAATATACGTATTACAAAACGTCTACGTGAGGCACTAGATAATATTGTTCTTTATCATTTATTTTTTGTTTCATCTTCATATAATGTTTTTAAATTGTTATAAATGAGAAATGCAGAAGTAATACATTCAATAAAATTTTATATATTTATTAAAATAACCACAATAAAAATTATATAGCAATGGGACCAATTAGTAATCTTAGTAATCATTTTTATAATCCATATAAATATATTCAATTATTAGATTATTATTATTTTTCAAATTTTCTAAAAATTCCTATATAGAACCCTTTAAAAATGACTGCACTGATATCACAAAACTAACGTAAATATTTCATTCATAAAATTCAATGAAAAATAATAATAAGCTTGTGTATAAAAGTAGTTTAATTTTGTTGATTTTTCCAAAAGAAGTATTTTTTTAATTATTCGATTTGTCTATGCAAAGTCAATTTATAACGACAACGTCATATATAATTTTTAATTTTTAGGGAGTTCTGTATAATCAAATTTTATGAAATTTCAATAAAAATTAAAACCACCAATTTAAAAATATTTAAATATTTATTTTAAATTATTTTATATTTTTTAAAATTTATTTAATAGTATTTTAAATTATCTCTGTGTCAATTGTTAACTGATGTGTAATCGCAATATTTCGCTATTACGCGAACATAAAACACCAGGGTTACAATCAAAATAAAAACATTAAATTTTGTTACTATACCTATTATGTAGTCATTTTATTTTGTTCATAATTCGTCTCAATTTTGTATTATAAATATCTTAATAAAAATATAAAATCATAAAAGTTGGACAGTTAATTACTTAAATTAAAATAACTTTATAAAAAAAATAAAAATACAACATCACAGATTTAGTTCTCCTTTATGTGGTGTAAAAATTTGGGTATTTAATTTTTTATTTAGGTCCGGTGTTTTATGTTCGCTTAAGACTAATTTTGAGTCTTATTTTGGAAATGTGGCATACTAATACGCAATGAACATGTACCTATATATATATATATATATATATATATATATATAAATATATATGTACAATAATTTACGTACACGTCAGGGGGTCGGAAAACGTGTTCAAGTGCATATAAGAATACAAATATTTGAATGCATGGAACTACTTTCTTCGTAGGGTCCGCCAGCCTATTGAGATATACAATAACAGCTGAATGTGAGAGACGGGACTATATATTATAATATTTACGAGCATTTTAACGAACCCCTGAAATTCGAAAACCCTGACGGTCTTTAATGTTTTCAAGATGAATAGGACGGGTTGTATTTATGTACAAAAGTCTATTGATACTTTGTCTGCAATACATAAATTATACCCTATATATTAAAATGTTTATTAACATTATTAATTTTTATTTAAAGTAATAACTAAATATTGATTTTATTAAATTTTACGTTATATATAATGTCTACAAAATAAAAAAAGGTACAAATAAACTTTCTATAGTTAAATCTTTTATGAATAAAATAAAATGTACATTTTTATAATACTAAATACATAATCAGTTTTATTTGTTTTCAGTGTGTACAAAGATCAATTTATTGTATACGCCTTATCGGAGAGATTTTTATATTTTTATGTAAAAAAAACTATATATAACACACACTAAATACTAGTACTAATATATAATGTCTATATATTTTACTCGTTGGGTGTGACGAGCGATAACAAAACGGTTCTCATACGTATATAGGTATATTGTATTTCGATCGCCATGTACCATATAATATTACGAGTATAATATAATGTGTTGTGTGTGTGTGTGTGTGTGTGTGTGTGTGTGTGTGCATGTACGCATGTTTGTGTGTATATGTTTGTAAGCACACATATGGCGCAGCTGAAAAAAATACCGGTTTCTCGAAATTCCGATGTGAACGCCGCAACAGGGGTAATAGATTAACCAATAGCCAATGCCATCCATACGCCATCTTGTATAGTATAAAAGTAAAATGCACAAAAGAAATTGGAATTCACATACAGCGTAGGTTTATGTTGTAATACTTTAAAATATTTAATTTTATATATTTCGAGTTTAAATTATTATTTAAATGGTAGGTACCTAAGACAAATGATAATTTAAAAATATAAAGTGTGCATCGATTATTACCTTCGATAAAATTCGATTGTTTTTATATAGACGTAAATTAAAATTAATGTCATTTCTATAATTGTATAAGTATACACACATTATATTTAGTACATTAAATAATAATAATGAATAAAATATATATTTGTGTACAGTGGCGGTGGGAAATTAATTTTTACTTGAATTATCGAAGTCTATAATGAATTTAGGTACCTAAATAATACCTGTTTTTTTTTACCTTTACACATTTATTTTGATATACATTTATTATAATTATTATTATTATTTATAAAAACCAGATATTCGCATACCGCACACACACAATTACTTAAATTTTTTTTTAAATTACATGATTCATATAACTCACGCCATCAATATATTATAATATAATATGAGTAGATACGACGTAATTAGTAAAACGCTAAATAAGAACCTACATTTATTGTAAACGCCATTAATATTTAAATATACCTATAATATAATATTATAATTATACATTACCTATTCCTCGTAGATTTATGCAGATTTTTGGGAGATGACACCAGGATTCCAAGGTACACGGGTACACGAGTCCGGCAGATGGGCTGTGTATGGAACGCACACTCTTCGACTGGTTACTGACGGTGTTTTACTCGAGTGGTCGGACGAGTAGTCGGACCAGACGACCTGCAGCGCTATTGAACGACTCGCCCTTCCGAAAGAAGAGGTTGTTCAAGACATTGTTTTATATTGTTCGCTCGTCGTTATCGTCAACCAAATACAGCAATTGTAGACCTGTGTCTCCAATTCGTGCACGCACACACATATTCAGGCACATACCTATGCCTAAAGTCGTTGTCAACGTCAATAGTGTATATGTAACATAATGTATATTATGTATTTTATTTTTAATAATATTAACCGTTTATTAGATGAACCGGAGTATTATACTGATTCAAATAATCGAATGAAATTAACTTTGAACTTGATACACATTTAAAATAAGAGTTCGATTTCTTCAAAACTAAGACAATTGAGAGAAAATAAAATAAAACAATACACATCCGAGTTAAGTTGGATTATTATTCTTATCAGAAATATTATCTTTACTTTAATATTATTCATGTTTTATGGGGTAGAGTTTAATTAAGGAGTATACATCTCCTCCCCTCAAATAAACACATCCCTGACTATATATTTACTATACAGTATACATAAAACGAGTATGTATAATCATTGATTAAATAACTATATATTTATTTATAGGTATTTATATTTTTATTTTTTTATTATTGGAATAAAAAACAAAAATATATAATACTTACATAATTAACTTAACTACTATTTAATAAATGTATACATTATACACATAGGCGGCATTTGGGGGGGCATGAGGGTGCAATTGCACCCAAGAGAATTATTTTGTGGGGGCAGAAGTATCATTTTGCACCCACAGACAAAAATAATTAAGTAAATCATCTATTATATATTGCTATATAACAAACTCATATCTAAATAGTGTATTTTAGAGCACTAAGTGTGCACTATGCTGTACGAAATGTGTAATAAATGCATTTCGAATTTTCATAGTGTGTTGTTAAAAATAACATTTAATATAAGAACTATTGGGCAAAATACCAAATTTTATCGATAATAATTGATAAACCACTTTAATACCATAGAATTCTATAATGTTAATACTTTATTTATTATTCCTTAAAATGTATATTGTATATAGTGGGTTTATGAATCATGAGAATTTTTGCACCCTCATTAGTATTTACCAAGTGCCGCCTATGATTATACATACAACATAAATATACGAGTATATTATTATTTGATACCTCTTCCCTATAAGCAAAGTTTGTGGTGGTAGTAAAGAGTTCACAACTTGGATTTTAATAACCATAAAGACTAGAGATAAGGAGACCAAACTCTTATGGCCACCCATGATAAAGTGGTCCGAAAAAAGCGTGCGATTATTCTGTCACTAGGAGCGCATCGATCGATAGGAGGGTTACTCTATTCCATATAATAAAAGGATTAAATACTTTTTTATGTTTATTCAAAATAAATAAGTAATATTTTTTATTGTGAACTCTTATATACATATTACGCGTATGTTATGTACACCTAAACTATTGTAAAAATAAAGTTACACAATTTAATAAATTTAATATTATTTATGAGTATGATTATCCAAATATGTAAAGTTCCTTATCATTTATTAAAAACGGTTAAGTTTTGTTTTGTACCAAGGTGTATTATACTGATTACACTAAAAACATTAAGGAACATAAAACAAGTGAGTTAAAAAAGAAAAGTTTATTTAAAGCACCTTAAAGTAAGAAAACAAAAATTATTCATATTATTTATGAAAAATCAGTTTATTGAACATTTTTACCTACTTTGTATAGATTACAGAGCTTCTTGCAAAATGGAATAAAGCTATTCCTCAAAAAAACGAAATTCTCACAGAAAGCTGTTTTGTGTATGAATTGTATTTCAAAGAGATGGATGTTTTATTTTTTGACGAGACTATTCTATTTGATGGAACAGTCAATAAAATAAAAAGGAATAGACCCATATTAAGAGCAGGATCAATTCCATCCATATTTCCTAATCTACCATTTTATTTATCATAGCATATCATAAGAGAAAACCTCCTCTTGAAAGGTCTTTAAATATTCATTTTATACTAATAAAAAAGAAAAAACTAAATGCTATAGGAAAGTCTCAAAACTTCAATGTATGCATTATTAATGTATATTGAACTTATGATACTTATTACAGAATTTTTTAACGTTTTAATTTTTCTAATACCTAGTTATAACCTTTAAATTGTATTTTATTTGTTATAATAAATATATAATATTATAATAATATAATTTAGGTATCTACTGTAAAATCGGGTTACTTTGCATCAACATTATAGTATTTTGATGAAAATAGTTTCTTTTGTTAGATACCTTGTGTATTACTTTAATATCTAATAATTTTTTGTCGTTCAGCTATAGACTGTAGTAGTTTTTTATAATATTTTTTTATATAATTAGTGCAGTTTATTATACATTAATACGCCAGAGCATTGATTAATTAATTAATCAATGGCCAGAGTTAAAATTAAATAAATTAAACTTATTTTAATTACATTTTTCTTTGTGTACTAATGTGAATAGTCTTGATTCCAATATCAATTTATACTTGTTTATCATAATTTTATAAAAATTTAAATTTAAAATTATTAAATTAATAATTCATTTTAAAATGATAAAAAAAAACGAAAAATTCAAGGTTTAAAGTTATTAAAACAAACATATTTTAAAACTATTTGGAATAGGTTTTTAAATTTTAAATAGTGCTTTCATAAATTAACATATTAGAAAGATTTTAACAACGCATAACATGTGTACATAGTAAATATACATGGTCCCAAACAAAAATATTGCATTTTATTTCAAAAATATTATAAGTAACGTATTTAATCCTTATTAAATAGCCCCCTTAGCGAACGACCTGCCAATGGTGGCAGAAAAACCGTGCCCTTTTTGTCGGGCCATTATCGTATACTGAGTATGGTCTCCTTATCTCTAGTCTTCATGTTAATAACTATTACCTATGTAGAAAGAAAAAAATATATAGAAAACAGCGCGATCTAGTAGTAAACTGCACAAGTTTTTTTATTATTTAGTTATTATTCTTCATCATTGCAGTTTGCAAGTATATTGTTAAATTCAAGATTATATTTCTTAATTTTTATAATTGAATATATTATATTTTATTCAATTCATATTATTTTTTTATTATAAATTCAAATAATATTTCAATAGCAAGTATGACTAATAGAATTTGTTGTATTGTTGGTTGTCATAATACCTGTAAGAGCACTAGTGGCAAAATATTTTATAGTTTTCCAAACAAAGTTCACGAAAACGACTTGAAAACACGTTGGATTAAAGCAGTAAATCGTCAAGTGTAATTATTTTATAATGTATTAATAATGAATAATGATTCATAAATTTTTTATTAAATTTATATTTAAAATTCGTTTAAAATATGATTATAGTGAAAATGGTAAATTGTGGCATCCCAAATTATCAAGTCTGATTTATTGTGATCATTTTGTCAACACTAAACGATCAAAATACACCAGGAGTCTATCATACATTCCTTAAATTTTTCCCACGGTCTACAAGACAAAATTAGTGAACAGTCAGTAACAATTATCTAGATTTAAACGAAGTATGAATTGTCAAAAAAAAAAGAAGTCTAAATTATGTGATCTAGATTTGAGTTTAGAAATAGATGTGGGTCATATACAGCTAATACACTCAACGTGTGATGTTAGTACATAGGCTGATTTTGATAATAATTATGATGTATCATTTACATTTGAATGCATATTTAATGGTAATAATACCTCAACTCAAATCTCCGCCCCTTCATGCTATATTTTTTGTAAACCAAAAACTAAAGAACAATCTTGTAGTTCAGATTTTCCTTTAAATGTAAACATGTTATCATCCACAAAAATATTTTAAGGGTTTCAATCTATTTCTAGCAAACAACAATTAATAGGCTTAACAGACACATCATTTGAAGTTTTTAATTTGTCACTAACTTTTATACCAGACTCTTTACAATATACACCAATCACTAAAATAAATAGACTTTTGATATTTTTGATGGAAATTAAACTAGGGATAACTTATTCTGCTATAACTGATGAATTTTTTTTAACACTAGTCGGCCAACATTACATACTAATTTTTATAATTATTTAAATATATTGGCATTAAAGACTAATGACATTGTCTTTTGACCTTCTAAAGATACAATTTTAGCTACATTACCAAATTTATTTAAAAAGAATTATCTTAATTGTAGGTGTATCGTTGACTGTACGGAAATAAAAACTGAGCAACTTAGGACAGTAATGCAAAGAGTATGTATGTATTCAAGATATAAAAGTAGTTATGCAATAAAAGATTTAGTTACCATAATACCTAATCGAATGATATCTATTTTACCTCAATGTTACGGGGGTAGATCCAGTGATTCATTTATAACAAATGATAGTGGGTTGTTGAATCTACTGGAATCTGGGGATATAGTTCTGGCAGATAAAGGGTTTCCAGGAATAAGGCCAAAATGTGAAAATATGGACAGTATTTTAGTTATGCCTCCCGTTCTACAAAATGGAAAATTCGCTGAAAATGAAGTACTTGATACATATTCAATTGTAAGTGTTAGAATTCATATTGAAAGAATCTTTGGTAGGTTTAAAACATATGGTATTTTATCTAAAGTAACAAATGATCTACTACCTGCAATTGATAATATATTACATATCTGCTGTGTTTAACTAATCTTCTAAGTCGAATAATAAAAGAGTAATATTATTAAATTATTAGTAAATTACAAATATTCAAATCAACTATTGAATAATTTTTACATAACTTTTTTATAATTGTAAAATATATTAATGATCTAATAATATAAAAATATAGGTAGGATAGGTATATAATAATATATTGTAATATATTGTTTACTTATGTATGAAAAAACTTTTATGTGTAAATAAATAAAACATAATATGAAATAAATTACCTATGTATCTCAATAAACTTAAATAAACTGTTCACAATAAAAACTTAACTAAGTCTTCTTCTCCTTCGCCTTCTCTCCCAACTATTTGGGGTTGGCCACCCTGGTCCTACACTTCCACTTAACTCTTGTTATCTATCTCCCGCATCTTCTTCACTTACTCCCACCTTCCTCATATCACTCATCCCCCCATCTCTTTTCGGTCTTCCTCTACCCCTCTTACCAACAACATGCACTTTCCTTACTAATCTTACCGTCTCAGTCTCTTCCCTCCTTAATACATGCCCGAGCCATCTTAATCTATTCTCTCTCGTTTTGTCTACTATCGAAGCTACCCCTATACTACCTCTGGTATGCTCATTCATTATTTTATCCTTTCTAGTAACTCCACTCATTCACCTTCACATTCTCATCTCAGCTACACTCATTCTATCTTTGTAAAAACTTAACTAAGTGTATATTAAAAAAAAGTTAATATTGTAATTTTGGTAAATAATATTTAAAATAAAATAATGTCAACATTTTGTAACAGTGACTTGAGGAATTGATAATTACTTTGAACATTGACTGAAATAGGGTTGATATCATTATACATAAACAACACACACAAATCTAAACCTGTACAATGCAATAATATTTGACACTGTGTATAATATGCTGGTTCTTTTTTAATACTAAGTTCCCACATTTATCAAATTTTAAATACTTTAAATTAATTACTGGCTTGTTATTTTATGTTAATTAATGGGTTTGTTTTTGCACGATATGGGGCACTTAATTTCTAATACTTGATCTATATTTCCAGAACTATTAAGAATAATACTACAATGTTTTAAATTTATCCAAAGCAATCTCTTCCTTTTCTTAACCATACTTAACATTTAAACACCCATTTTTCCTGAATCACATTCTACTAAAAGAGTATTGGCAAGATTTTATAATCCTTTATTTGTCCAATTCTTACAAGTTTTTATTTTGTGGGCTTTCACACTTGCCGATAATTTAATCTCTCTCTCTCATTTTCCACTGTTCATTGTCAGACAGTCCTATAGTCTAGATAAATATTTCAAACATTTTAGATTTATTAATATTTATGTTATTGTAATAATAATTATGTACTAATAAATTTAATGAAAATATAATTGCATTTAAAACTTTAAAATGTTTATTTTATTTGAAAAATATACGTATAGATGATACATGCTTTTTATTTGAATTGACCATTAATTCAAATTCTATTTTATCTATCATTGAATTAATGCACTTTTTGAACGCTCTATTCAGCTTGTGAAATACTTCCTTCTTTTAATATACTACTCAAATTACATGATATATTTAAAATATTAGTATATTTTATTGATGCTTGCTGAAAAATAGGTGTTATGTTTTTTTTTCGGTTGAACTTGTAATTTTCTTTGAGAATAGCAGATGAATCGGTTCTACTTTTCAGCGCCAGAATTGGAGGATTATCCCCATTGTTGAGGGATATTTGTTTTAGATAATCCCTCTTCAATATTTATAAAATAGTATACTGCACATATATGTTTACAAATACCTCCTCCACCCGCAGGATACCCACAAATTGCCCTTACAACTACTCTAGTTTCATCAAGCTGAAAAAGTATAGATTTTATCTATAAAAGTTTTTTTAACTACCTATTAATTTTAAATAATATATTATGCATATTATAAAAAATAACGATATATAAAATAAAATGAATGTATAGGTATTATAAATAAAATTTAGACAGAGTATTAAATAATTTCAGTATAATATAGGTAACAACTAGTTTAGGTCATAAGTGATCATTAGATTACCATCATTAAGTAACCCTATGATGACTTATGGTCGAAACTATATACTACAATTTTTGAATACCAACTCTAGGCATATATATATATTTTTTATATATTAGGTATACATTAATATTATTTATAGGTATATATTGCAATTTTTATAATATATATTATTTGTATTATTAAGTGTACCTCAGGTGTTACTCTCCAAGGATCTAATGTTACTGATGTTTATCTTATGACATACCCACTAATCTTAGAAAATTTGTTTTGAGTTATTTTAATTTTTGTACATGAGTCATATGTCCACTTTCATATAACTGTTTACCTTTATTGCTGGGAATAATAAACTTGAAAAAAATGTTTTGGAAACCATATTTAATTATAATTATTGTAATTCTTGTCATAATGTAATACAATATTAATTAGGTATATTTTAACATTTAAATTACACAAACAATAAATAAAAATTTGAATATAACAGATTTAAATAGATACTGTGCAATTTAATATATTATTGTCATAACCTTTATCAAATTTAGTGATTATGTTTATTAAATATACACATAAATATATAAATCTATGAAATAATTATTTACGAGTGCACTATTTTTCAATACCGTATTTAGAGGGTGGGAAAAATTTCCCCGGGTAGAAAAAAGAAGTAAATTAAAATACCCGATATTATATTGTATTTAATACAATTATTACATTTTGTATCATTATAAAACGTCCGGCATTTACTACTAAAAGCACTATTAGTATTACTGTACTTTGTCTATAGGGAAAAACTAAAAATAAATAGATAAATAAATAATAATCAGCAACAGAATAATTAATTTTAGATTCAAAACTAATTAAGACTTTTAATGAAATATTGCATATATATTTTCAACTTCAATTCTAAATGTTTAATTGTTTTGGATTAATTTAACATTATTAGGTAGATTATTGAACAGCATTATTTCTTAATTCATACAACATTTTTGCATCAGTGTTGTATTAATTGTCTCAATTTTCATGATCTATATTACTTATTATTTGCCAATTTTGATAATTAAAATTAGATTAACTTTTATATATTCTCATTATCAACATTTTTCCGTTTGATTGTTCAATAGTTAAAATTTTAAGCATTTTGAATAAATCATTAGTACAATGACTATTGTTGTAATATTGCTTCAGCATAACTTTTACTAGTATTCTATATACTACATTAAGTTGTTCTAGGATATTATTCTACGCAGACCTCACACAATCTATTATATAATACGTCAACTCTAAATAGACGGGTTTTTGTGGAAAAGAAAACTTTAAGCTTTTTATTTAATTCCATGGACCGTTTTCTAAACAAGCAACTGCGTGGATATTTTCTTTTCCGTTTAAAACAAAAATTAAAGAAATAAAAGTAGGAGATTAAAATTTTAATTACATTTTTTTGATACTGGTATATTTTTTATAATGATGTGTTTTTTTAAATAATATACGAGACTGCTCAGAATTGTTTTTTGTTGAATTTAATTACATTTTTACACATTTTTAAACATTTTTAATGCATTTATTAATATTGTGACATTTTTTATAGGCATTAAATGATATTTTTTTTAGGGCATTTTTCTTATTTTTCAGAGCATTGAAGTTCGTGCCTTAATTATTATCTATTATATTTTTAATATATGACATTTGGTACCTTTTTATTAGATATTAGGAACAGTAGTGGATCTAAAGATCATCTAAGGCGGGGAGCGAATTTTTAAAAATTTAATTTATGTAATTTAAAAGAGCAACAGTATTTATTTTACTTATATTCTTTCAGTTACCAAGATTATATGTAATATAACATATTAAATATGTATATAATGAAATTTATTATGTGTTTATTTCGGCACCACTGGCTACAAAGGTACCTAAATGTACGCAATATTTTAATCTGCCAACAATTAATTATAATTTAGTATGCATTCTACAGATATAATGAAATTATATATATATATATATACTATAAATCTCATGTCAAGATTGTACCTGTATATCGTTTTATAAAATGTACATATCCAAACTAACAGAATATAATAAAGAATATAAAAACAAATGTTAAATTTAATACTTTAATTTACCTCTCATATTATATATATATAAATATTGAACCATTTTCCAAAAATATTAACCGACTGATTTTTCATTATTTTATGAAAAACCATTAATTTTACAAAAAATTAATAAGTTACCTTTTTTGTAGTAAATATTAATTACTATACCTAAATATAATTTTATAAGTTTATGGCGTAAATTTAGAATTTAAGAAAATACAGGTGAAAATTTAAAATTCACCCCCTTATCATAAAACTTTAACCCCATTTAAAGGGGTTGACTTATCAAATTCAAATTTTACTAAAATTATCTTGTCAATATACCAAACAAAATTTCGAGTTCATGAGTATACGTTTTTCAATTTTTTTTTTTACCTCTATGGCTAAGGACCACCCTAATATATATATATTTATTTATTTAAATGTATAATTAAACATTTTATTTTAGAAATTATTGGTTGACCATGATGTACTAAATTTGTACATCATTGGTAAATTCAAAATTTCATAGATGGAAAAAATATTAACAATAAATATAATATTATATTTATTAAATTTTTCTAAAAAAACGAATCTAGAGGTCCTGTTATTTCTTCAAATTTCATTTTAAATTAGTAAATTTGCTTATTTTGCAATATAAACGAAATATGAGTGATACTTATAGTAAATGTAAAAAAAAAATAAATTTACTATGCTAATACCACAGAGGCACAGAATATCTATCAATTAAAATCAGCGAACCGGGATACGGGAATCACAGAATATTATTTTAGTTCGAGGTCAGTGCGAATATACGGCAATAAGAAAAGACAAGAACTTTGATGAGCTTTAAATCCACCACTGATTGGGTGGAAGGTATTCAAGTAAATCAGAATAAAATAGCTTGGGTTACCGCATTATTGGATGTTTTGTAAGTTAGTCTTGTCACAATCCAAAAATGTTTTAAAGTTATTCAATAATACTGGAAATGTGTTCGTAAGGAATTCTTGAATTATTCAATCGGATAATCCTCTTAAACTGACATTAATATAAAATTTGATTAAATTAATATAAAAAGTACATATTCGAATATAACTCAATAAAGGGCTTAGCTGGTTCGATCTTAAAATGAATACCCAATCAAAGCAGAGTTTTTTTTTAAATAAAACGATTTTGGATCAAGATAGACATTTTTCGAGATTTTTTTCGTTAGGGCCGGGGCGGACTGGGTCGGGATTTCATGAGAAGTATCCGAGCTGGGCCGAAAAATCTAGGGCCGTGCAAGTCTCTACTATATACGCTCTGTGTTCACTCATAGATCACCTGGAAAAAAAACTGTTCGGCCGTTCGTTTCTTATCGTTTGAGTGTTTCCCGCGCCGTCGTCTTATCACCCTGAACTCCCGAATAGGTTTTCGTGATCTTTGCTGATGTTTTTCGATGCTGTGTAGGTAGAATTCGAGTTTTCCGTCGGGGATGGTATAACCATTCTCTACAAGAAATAAAACCCTTATGAATTATTTTATTATTTTCCTACATTACGAGTATATATAGATGAAACCCCTATATAGTATATACATTAATTCACAGGTGGAACTATAGAGAAGAAATCTTGGGGGTGCTGATATTTTTAAATATATTACGTAACTAAATTTTAAAAAAAAATTTACATATTTTTTAATTAGAAGAAATTGCTTTTCAACATAATATAATATATCTATCAGTATAAATTTGTTTTGTCAGTAGAAGAAGTAGAAAAATCCGAGAATAGTAAGTTCAATACATTTTTGGATTACCTACCTATTTTGTCAATCCAGGCCCATTGCTAAATATTTTCCGCTCTATAGCAAATATTTCAATGCCACGCTAAATACTTGGAAAAGCTAGTCAGGGACGTATTAAGGTTCATGTTTGATTTTTGCGATCCTTATGCGAAAAATGACTTGCTCGTACCCTAGCGACATACCTGAGTCAGCCTATTCAACAGAAACACTTTTGGGGTAGAGAACTATATTCTAGAATGTGAATGCCATAATGTGGCATAGGCAGAATACTTTTAAAAATTAATTATTAAGAGACTTCGCGACTATGAGCTATCCATGAAATCGAACACAGCGCTTCTATTGTTAAATTTGTCGTGGTGAATATGTGAGTAAATTATGTGCGTATGTGGTAGTAATAATTATATTTTGTTATGAAAATATGACTTATGATTATATTAACTTAAATATTTTTTAATTTTTTAACGGCGATTCTTATTTTTCACTGTGTACCTTTTACAGTTTGTAATTTGTATATATATATGTATATATATATACATTTTTTTTTTTTTGAATAGTTTCTATTATCTATATTCTACTAATTTAAGTACTATACTTTTACCCATATTATACAACCACTTAGCCTAAACATCTAAATAAAATATAACATAAACACGTATCTTACCAAACTATAAAAATAGCTAAAATTAAAAAAAAAATTTATGAAAATATTTTTAATATTCTAAAATCAATAATCATTATTTTTCGGAATTACAAACAAATAAATAAATAAAAGTAAATCATTTTTACGTATTTTTCTTCCCGCTTTTATTAAAAATGTAGAAAAATCGAATAATAATCTCTTCAAAGTACTATATTCTGATAAAATTTGCTAATTGAAAATAGTTACACTAGTGGGTGGATTTAGGATTTCAAGATAGGAAGGTTTTTGAATTTTCATTATTTTTTATTGTCCAATTTAGAATATTATTTAGTAGTATAATTAAAGATATATATATATAAATAATTAAAGACCTCAATTAAATTGAATAGTTACTTTGATAAGTAAGATAAGTAAATTAAAAATTATTTCGTAAAATGTTATATTTGACTACTATAGTCTATATAACATGAGAATGATAAAATTTGTGTTTTATATTCTACAATATTATGAAAGTAATCAATGTTCAAATTACATGATGTTTTAGTTAAAATATGTTTATTATATTAGAATATTTAAAATAATGATATAAAAATATAATAATAAATATCTGTTGTTATATCTACAGTTTTTTTTTTTAATAAATATATTATAAACCTATCTATCTACCTATGTATTGGTTATTTAAATATTATATCTAATATTGGTATCTTGTATATTTTCCTTGTATGCATTTCTCCTCCATGTACTCATGAAAAAACAGCACCAACTAAATACTACTCATGGTATATATTAATTATATATTATGATCAATTGCGTAACTATATTATAAAAATAGCAATAATGATATTTAAAATTTAGAAGTACCTATATGTATTTTTATTTTGTTTTAAAAAAAATTGTTATAATACATGAATAATAATAATATTGTATTTTACAAATTATACATTATCGTTTTGGGCAAAATATATTCATTCGAAAGAGATGCTATCAATGTAGTTATATATAATTTATAAACGGTTCACATCTGTCACCATCAGTAATACAAACGGTAATAAATAACATAGGTAATTGACAATAATATGATACGCAGTAAGTTGCACTGGCCTAGATAATATCGAATACAAAAATGGTATAAAATATAATGATTCGCCCAATAGATTATTGAAAATATGTTCAAATATAAATAATGCTACAATAGATAAGATTTTACTTTTATCATAATTTTAATTTTTATAAATAATAATATATATAATAATAAATAATTATTATGTAAAAATATCCTAAAATCATTTACAACTTACCTAAATATTATTTAAAATATATACATATATAATTTATGCGACGAAATTACGCGCGACCAAATATAGCATGCGTCGAAATTATATGCAACGAAATGTCTTAAAGCATCTAAGTGTAGTGCATTCAAATGATCGCGTCCAATTGACGATCGGCGAAATTACTGCGACGAAATGACATACAACCATCTTATGTATATGATTCTTTTCAAACCGGTATTTTATTTAGTTGCGAAAAATTGTATTATGCAATATATAATCACGTTTTTTTTTTAGATAAAACTATATTTTAAATTTTTGTTACAAAATGTAAATATATATATTTTGCACATACAAATTATATTATCTCAACTCACTTTTTTCATCTTTTGGACACTAAATTTTTAACATTTTTCGAGTTTTTTTCCTCTTCGATAAAAATTCACGACTTTAACAGGATAACATCACAGAGAAGAACAAAAATTACAAAATAATAAAATACGTATACAACCTTTTTGGTGTATAGGTAATTCTTTGATGAAAATATTTTGTATCAATTAATACGCAATTAGTAGTTGGTACTAGGTATAATATTAAAATTGTATTAATACCTAGTATTAGACATACATGCCATAATAATAATATATATAATATTTCACAGTTTGTCTACAAACTTTGTTGACCAATGTACCATAATATCAAAATCAGTAAAATTGTCTCCAATTCTAAGAAGCTATTATTAGCACCACGAATACGATAAAGTTTCAATCACTTTCGTACACGCAGTCGCAAGTCAAATTTTTTTGTTTATGACGCTACACAACATTATCTTTGTAAAAAGACGATCAGCATTTTTCAAATTTTAAGTCGCATATTGTCCAATTTAGTTTCTGAAAAATGTATAGCTTTGTCATTACTTCCTCAATGTTTTGTAATATCGCTTTAAAAAAATATATTTTATAACTATTTTTAGAGTATTTTAAAAATTAAAAGTGCTATAAAAATTTAATGGAAATTAATTTTTTTAAATCGATAAGACAAAACATTGAGGAGGTTATAACGATTCCAAAATACTTTTTAGAACCTAAATCTCATATTATGCGACTTCAAAATTCGAAAAATGCTGAGACTCTTTTACATATTTTTTGACACAGTCGCGAGGCTCTATAATACAATAATTATATATTATTGTATACATTAATAAATATATTAATTCTGTAATGTTGTATAAGTTATTATAATTAATTTGTTTATCTACTGATATATGACAACAAATAATGTATTATAATATAGGTAGGTACTCGTAATATTTTAGTTTATTTTTCATTTCATATAATTATTATTTATTATTGTATCTTACGTTTTTAGATGTATAGTGTACACTTAGAATAAAGATACTTAAAAACAAATTTGTTTTATTTTTACTATTTTTAATATTACTTGAATATTCGTGTAAATATAATATTATGTCTATTAAATAATATTTATATTTTAAATAGAAAAATATTTGTAGTGTTTAATATTTATTTATATACCTATATCAAATTAAATGTCAATAGTCAATATTGTAAAAAATATTCTAAAAAATATATATGATCATTTTTGTATTTTTAAAGTTAAATATGTATTGTTTTTTAATGCCAACCTATAGGATGTTCAAAATAATTACCTATACATTAAAATGTTTTTAGAATAATTAAAACGGTTCGATGAAAAAAAAAATTACTTATTTCAAGATAGGTATATCTGTATACTGCTACTTATATTACGAGTCCGTTTTGACGCGACCACGACGTTGCATCATGTAATAAAAATTATATTGTCAAATGTCAAGAAATTACGAAAACAATTTCCAACAATAAATTCAATATTGTTATTTGTATTAGACAGGGGGTTGTGTCGTGCGCGGATGGTAGTTGGGCGACGAAAACCGGTTTATTATCGTTTCGCAGTCCAAATACAACGATAGACCGTCGAAATATAACAAGAAATATTTTATACTCAATTCATATTGTTAACGCACTTTATCGGGTAAATAGCTGGCGCGTACAATTTTGTATGCCGGTGGCATATCTATAGTAATTTATAATCAATGATATTACATACCAAAGCCCCCACTTTTTCTTACATGTTAGTTCACTGCATATATTACTTAGGTTCATTTCGTATACAGAATGTTAATTAGCGTAGTAGATGGTCAACCCATTGTCTGTCTGCCGCGCCGCGCTCCGCTGTTCCTTTAGCTGTAATTTTTGAACTACAAGAGTTTTGATTATAGATTTGGAATTATATCCAGGAAAAATATAGACTTGCCTAATAACGAAAAAATAAAGCTGTTAAAAATTAATATTTTTAATGGGTCATTTCATAATAATAATGTTTATTTAGTAGTTCTGGGATTATTTACATAGTGTTGTTATAATAAGTTTACATTGCAACATTTATCACTAAAGATGTTGTTTCTTTGTTTCGATGGACGTGAGTCTTAATCAAAAAAAAAATATATATATAATAATAATAACTGTACTCTAAGAAATGTTATATAAAATGAATAATGAGAAAAAATAAATAAAATAATAGTTTGTGAAAGTATTTACGATGTAACTATATGAGTATGGTTAATTTAAATATTTACTTAAATTTTCAATAACAAATTCTTTATTAATAATTTAAAAATATTAAATTTTTGATAATTTTTTATACAAAGGCTAACTGTATGCAATTAAATAGGGTTTGTACCGCACTTCATTAGATTACTAAAGCATATTCTATTAAAGATTGTGACATAGGCGGCACTTGGTAAAAACTAATGAGGGTGCAAAAATTCTTATGATTCATAAACCAACTATATACAGTAATATACATTTCAAGGAATAATAAATAAAGTATTAACATTATAGAATTCTATGGTATTAAAGTGGTTTATAAATTATTATCGATAAAATTTGGTATTTTGCCCAATAATTCTTATATTAAATGTTATTTTTAACAACACACTATGAAAATTCGAAATGCATTTATTATACATTTCGTACAGCATAGTGCGCACTTAGTGCTCTAAAATACACTATTTAGATATGAGTTTGTTGTATAGCAATATATAATAGATGATTTACTTAATTATTTTTGTCTGTGGGTGCAAAATGATACTTCTGCTCCCACAAAATAATTATTATGGGTGCAATTGCACCCTCATGCCCCCCCCCAAATGCCGCCTATGGATTGTGATAATGTATAATATGTCCTTTTTTAGCCAGTGTATACTTAAAAGTGTTTTGCCACATCAAATATGTATAATTTATATATTTTCATATTTAATTATGTTATATGAAAATTTAATTTTAGGTATTGATCGAATGTAACGCCTAAGTATTTGAGAACCATTCAATAATTTTTTTTATATAATTTTCTGCGATTTCTATTACCAACTCTCATACATCACCAGTTACAATTAATGCTGTATTACCTGCATAAGAATATAGACTACCATCTATTTGTAAATTGGATAATTTCTTAACAAATAATTTAGTAATACTGTACGTCAGGGACGTTGCCAGGATTTTATTTTTTTTTTTGGAGGGGGGAGTCAAGTTAAAAAATAATAATAATAATTAATAAGTAATTTTAACCATTCTTATTATTTAAGCAAAAATCAAATTTATAATTATGTACAGAATATGCTATAATATAATATTGTATATATATAAAAATATTTTTGTTAATCAATAGGTAAAATATGTAAGTATAAAATAATAATTATTGTATTATAATAAATATAAATATCGTATAATAAAAAAAACTGTAGGTAGGAAGTATAAAATAGATATAATAAAATTATAATTTATAATAATAATTTTCTTTTTGATTTTGCCATTATATCCAACACATCTTTTGGTGAAACTGATATTTCCCAGTGAACGGATAAAATAGTCAGCCCTGTTAAACGGTCATTTCCAATTTGATTTCGAAGTAGTGTTTTTACTCTTTTTAAAGTTGAAAATGATTGTTCAACTTCAATTGTAGATACTAAGAGGGTTGCCAAAACTCGTAATAAATGGTTTACATTTGGATAAAAGTCGAATTACACGAGTCTAAAATAGCCATAATATTTGTAGAGGTTTCTTCATTATTTTGCTACTTTTCACACCAAAGTAAATACTCATTCGCTATATTTTTTTCAGAAAATTTATCTTCAAAATAAATGGCGAGATTTTTTAGTTTTCCAACGTTTTTTTTAATGCGAATTCTAGTAACAATATTTCTATTGACGATAAAATATCACTATTCTCTTCAAACCTATATTCGAGATGTAAAATAAAATAATTTAAACACGGTAAAAATACAGATATTTTATAATACTCTTCTGGTGAATTACAAGAATAATTTTCTATATAATTTTGTTTATTCGTAGCACTAGGAATTTTAATTTCAATATCAAAATATATTTTAGATAATTTACTAGCCTCTTGAAAGATTGGTGTAAACGATTCATATGAATTTTGTCTCATATGTTTCAACCTCTTTATAATATCTTTACCATAATCAACAGCAGATTAAAGATCATGCTTAGGGCTTTGCAAAAAATGTGACAATGGTAGAGTGAAATTTAAAAGATTTTCACATATAAGTAATGAAATTAAGAAACAAATTTTTTCTACAGCTGCCAAAAGTGAACAAGCCTTTGCTGAAATTGCACGATTTGTTTCTTAAATATTTTACACACTAACTATAATTGGTTCAAAAAGCTCTACAAAAACATTTACTGCTTCGTGTCGTTCAATAAAACGTGTTTCACATAAGCTGACTAAACGTGTTTTTTTGGTTTTTGGAATAAGTTCTAATGTGGCATTTTTAAGAGTTTCTCCGGCCAAAGCATTATTCCTAAATACATTAATAATATCTTTCATCGCACCAAGACCATTTCTAACATTTTTTTTAGATAAAGCCGAAGATAAAGCAAGATTTAATCGATGCTATGCACAATGGACAAAAACTGCTTTTGGATATATTTGTCATATTTTTGACTGTACACTATTAAACTGTCCACTCATGCTGCCTGCACCATCATACCCTTGCCTGATAAGTTCATTTAAATCCAAACCCAATTTTTCTCATTCTTCTAAAATTATTCGAGTTAAATTTTCCAAGGTGAGATCATATACTGGTAAAAAACATACAAAGTTTTCAGTAAGCTGATTATTTTGATCTGCATAACGGGCACACATAGATAGTTGCTCAGTACCAGATACATCTAAAGTTTCGACATAAAGAATTGAAAAACAACAGGCTTTATTTATTTGGTTACAATATTTTTTTTAACAAGTTGGCCACAAATGTCTATTATTTCATTTTGAGTGGATGGGCTTATATAAGTAGAGTTTTTATTACTATTTATTAAAAAATTTTTTTAATTTTCATCACCAAAATTTGCTCTTTAATAAAGTAAAGCACGAAATTTACCGTCTTTTGTGGTTTTTCCAAATTTATTGGACCATTGTTATCACTACTTCTTAGAGAAAGTTCTTGTTCACCACAAAAAATGTATTGTTTCTATTATTGGAATTAATGCTGCTCTATTTGCTTCACATTTTGGCTGTCTATGTAAATTTAACTGTGTAGCAACATCACACATTTCTTCAGTATCTACTTTATGAAAATTATCTGCAGCTAAAGTACAAAATCGATGATAATCGGTATTTGAATGTGATGTACATTCTTCGATTGAATCATTCCATTTTATGAATGGTTTACCTACTAGATATCCAATTTTTTTATTAGAACCTTTGCCAACATAATTTTTACCAAATAAAACACAGTATTTACAAAAGGCCCCATACATTTCTTTAGAATACGCTAATCATTCCCATTTTCCAACCAGTTGTATTGAAATTTTAGTTTCTTTTTATTAAATTCTCGACTAGGAAAAGTATAAAACTTGGTTGGAATAAATAACGAATTTAAAACATTACTTTTAAAAGTATTGTTATTGGAAGTCGAAGATTTATTTAGAAATAATTGATTTGAAACAGTTTCAATGTCAATAATACTAGTACTCACAACATTTAATGCATCAATTATTGAAGTACTGCATACTGGTTGAGTATGTTCTTGACTTTCATGTTGATTTAAAAGCACATCAGGAAATGGTTTTTTTGGTTCGGCTTTAAAAAAATTGTCAAGTTATTCTATTTTCATATTTCATTATTATAAAACAGAAAGGAAACAGAAACAAAACAAAATAAAATTTACCGTAGATTATGAAAGTAGACAAATATCGACAGACGAGTATCGTATAATATATTTTGCTTTGCATCCTAGACGCGATACAATTAATGTAATAATAAAAGAAACAATTTACGATCTATAGTCAGTTGATAAAGGATAATCATGATTATTATATTTCAAATTTATCTTATCTTAGGTAGGTACTAATTAGTATTGTGTCATTTCCGGTGGCGGATCTAGGATTTTTTCATGGGGGGGATATAAAAATATGTATGTATATATGTGTAGAGTTTTAATGTTCTTTATTAATAGATTAAATTATTCATAAAATAAAATTTAGTTTTCTGGAAGACCGTGCCATTATATCAATTACTTCTATTATACCTTATACTATACTACTATATATAATTATAATAATTTTTTTCATGATCTTTTTTCTTGACTGTGAATGTAATTAATTTCTTTTTTTGATACTATTTAATATACCTTTTGTTATCCAAGGTTTTATTGGAACTATTTTTGCATGAGTCATATAACTGCTACATTTTTGTGTTATGTCTTTTATTTTTTTAGTGTATGATTCAAGAATTCTATTTATAGAAGTCAAATTAAATGTTAATTTAAATTAATTTTTCAAGTTTCATTTTTATTAATAATTTTAAATTGTTTTTGTATAGATTTTCTTATATTTCTTTATATAACTAGGAATTATTTGGATATAGATAGGAAGATGGTCTGTGATTTATGACTAAGATTATTGTATTATCGATATGATGTTTATCATGTGCATGGATTTCATTATAAATGTGATAAGATGGGAACATATATTTGATAGTAATATTTTCATGATATGCCCTTTTTAGTTGTTTTGTATAGGAATGAAATTCATTAGTTCCGGAATTGTAAAAATGTATTGTATGGAATGATTTAACTGCAGTGGTCAAATTAGCAGCTTATCATTTCAACAGTCCAATTCACATTGTTAATAATAAATGTGTTGAGACGTATAATAGTATAGTCACCAAATATATAGGAGGGAAATGAGTGAATTTCTCACTAAGAGATAACTTTTTATTTTTTCGTACATTATTTTTATTTTTAAATCTTGCATTCCTAATAGGAAAATGTAATTAAATGATGTTAATTAATATTTTTTATTAGAATAATTTTAAAAAATTAATTTTTTTAACTTCTAGGATCTAAATATTATATTATAATATAAAATTATGAACCAAATTACTTACAATTTCATAAGAAATCAATTAATCTTAGCTCAGGAATGTATACGGAAAAGTTTATTGTAAAATAAAATAAAAATAGATATATTGAAAGAAAAATGTTTAATTAATTGTAGGTAACTTATAATATTATGCAATAATTTATTTTAAACTATGTTGAGTTTGTTAAATATACCTACTTAATTTTGTATTTTAAAAACCAAAAATAAAAACAAATAAAATCTTTTTTGGTCTAGATTCAGACCCTGGTGTTACAGAAAAAGAACTAGGTCGTCAACTGTTAGGATTGACAAAAAAATTTAATTTTTAGAAAATTTAAAATTGAACGAGACAGATATTTGAAATTGAAACTATTCTATTGATCAATCAAGTTATTAGGAATGGAAAAATGAAGGATTTATCTATGTTAACAACTTCCAATTTTGGGGAAATTCGCAAATTGCGTAAAACCACCATAAGAAAAAAGACTGCAATTTCTATTCTCTACCAATCCTATTATTTTATAACTACTGCTATCAGATAATTTGCGATATATCCATTTTTATGAATTATTGATTATAATTACATTACTTTTATTTTTTATTATTTCATTATTTAGCTAGGAGATTAAATTTAAATCAATAGCAAAAACTGAGTTTAAAACCATGTACAACTGTAAAGTACAACTGGTCTATTTGTTGATTTTAATTTATATTTTTAGGTGCCATCGCCAGATGGTCCTATTGGAAATTATGTAATTATCGAAATTAAGTGTCCATACTGAATTCATCAAACGATGCACAAAATCGAAATAAATTAAAATTTATAGAAATAGAATCAAAAAATCTAATTTTAAAGAAAAATCATAATTGCTACCAGTATTTTCAAGTTCAAGGAAAATTACACATAACGAAAAGAAAATTATTTTGTAATTTAGACACCTAAAGGTAAATAATATTATTATACATTTTTTTAGCCGTATAAGATGTAAATTTTTGTAAAATATTATTAATTTTAATTTGTTAATAGTTTTAATTTATATATTGGGGATTTCTGTGGATATAATTTATCGTGATAAAGAATTTTGGAATAATAAAATAGAAACATTAATAGCAGAGTTTTATTTAATGATAATGATTACAAATAATTGATCAAAAATTTTCTCATATCAAGTTACATTTTATATAATATTTTCAAATAAAATAATTCAACTACTTTATCCTTATTTTTCTTTTGTGTTTTTATATTTAATTACATTATTATTGGTTTTACTAAGTTTATGGAAATAATGGTTTCAATATTTATGATTTTTTTTTAATAAATTAATAATTCGGTTACAAATAATTGTAGATACCTTGTCTATTTTTTAACTATTTTTTGGCATTTTACGTTTACATTTTTTTTTTTTTTTTTTAGTTTTTGTTTGGTTTATGTAGATAAAATTGGTTTGGACCAGAAATGCTTAAAATTTGTACACGAGGTTAAACATAAGTGATACTTAATAGTTAATAAAAAAAAAAAAAGTTAAGTGTAATGTATTATTTTTTTTTATACGCGGTTAAAATTTTAATGGAAATCGTAAAAATCACAGCACTTTGCATAGGTACTTTTTAAATTTTTTGTAAAATATCAGCTCTCTGTGCTCGAATACATTTATATAAGTATTTAGTATATTTTATGTATAAATATTTGAAATATTAATCATAAAAATATTGCATTTGTCATATCTTAATGTGAAACTCTGTATGTATTGTTATAGTTATAGTTTCCATCTATCACCTACCTTTATTTAGCATTCACTTTTAATTTTAAGAAAACAGAGTATTAATGACTTTCTTAATTAATTTAATTAGTAGCTGACTTTTCTTAACTACAACGCAGATAATGCAATGTGGGTTTTTTATGATGCCCTTCACTTCTAACCTTTATAAATATAATATCTCTTCTTAAACATATATAAATATTATTTCGTAATATCCTTCTTAAATCAACGATTACTTATATTCTTCACATCTACATCAGTAATTTGCCAATTGCATTTGCAGCTTAGTTAGTTTATAATTTAGGATTTACTTTTACACGTACGCTAGATCCCAATAAATATATTCTCAAGAATTTATTGCAAGTCTTTAAAAATCTTAGAATTTATCCATCACACTTTTCAAAAATTTAAATTGGTACTCCGGTCAATACTATTCTCTTGTTCGTCCCATTCTTGAGTATGTTATAATACTGCCACTACCAATGTTTAATTAAATATGATGGATAAAGTTTTTCAGAAATGTGGGATTCACACATAAAATTCTATCCCTCTCCTTTATAAAAATTCACTCTAATCCATCATTTCCACTCTCTAAATTATCTCTCTATAACTATAAGCATATTATATAATATAATATTATATATTAACTATAAGCACGTTGAAAGTTAATCCTTCCTTTTGACATCCTAATAATACAATTTGTTGTCTATCCATTTTATCTTATATTAATTTCAATATTCAACTAAGATAACTCGTTCTATTATCCCCTTTTAAACTCCATTTTTCTCTTTCAATTATAATTTAAACTCTCTATCCTTCGCGTAACTATACGCTAACGACTTCATTTTAAGACATATAAAAACAATAAAATAAAAAATAAACAATCCTTTAAGTTTGTGAATATTTACCTGTAAATGTATTATTGATAAGCTAGATAGTCCAGGTTTCTAACCTGTATATTTGTAAAAGGATAGATTTTCAAATAGTGTTAATAATTATTTTAATATTTTGGGAATCGTTCTGTATCAAATACTTAAATAAATTAAAAAGCACCATCGTAATGAAAAATACTAATTTGATGGAATTTCAATTAATCAAACGTAATATTTATTACATTAAATATTAAAGGTTTTATCCCTAAGCGTTCTTTCTTCTTCTGATACTCTGCATAATCCATGTCGTCGAGCTCAAATACATTATTACATTTCTTAAATGCCTTATAAATCTATAATCATACATTCACATTGACTGAAGTGTAAAATATATACAATAATATTTGCATACATGCTCCTTTATGTCTAGGTCAAAAATAATTTTGGCCCTTTGAAACATATTGTCGATTCTCACGTTCTCGTTTTCTTGATCGATGACCTCGTCATTCCAGCCTTCCCAAAAACAATTTCTTTTTTTGTACTTTAAAATAATTATAGAAATTTTTTATTCATATAGTTGTTGATGGAGAAATTTATAATGACTAACATTTACGCACAGAGTGGAAGCAAGGTCATTTATATAAATAATATTTCATTCTGAATATTATTTTATAATTTGTGATTATTAATTAATTAATTTAAGAGAAATGTATTATACTTTAGTCCCCATTGGGTTATATTTTTGTATTCATGCGTGTTTTAATTACTATAATCATAGACTTTATAACTAAATAGAATGTACTTCGAACCGAAATCCCTCAGACAATATATAAGAAAAGCTGAAAAGGATATCAGAAGAAAGAACAAATTTTTCAATCGTTTTTCCATGACATTTGTAATAATTATCTGTATTCCTTTTAATTTATTTAATTATGCCTGGCATAAAAATTAACTCGTCTTATTGCCAAATATTCCTGTATTTTATATATATATATATATATATATATATAATTATAATATCCATGGAATAAACGGTAATGTAGTAGGTTTCTGCTAAAATACCCATTTTAGCTTATTACATCTTGTCTCAGTGTTTCAATATTCAGGAGGCTACTAGTTACTAGTTACTAGGTCTATGACTATAATACTATAGGGAAACATATATTATACTCACGTAATTTTTGAACAAACAAGACCGAACGTTTGGATACATTCTCTTATTCTTTTTTTTAATCATTTCAATTTCTTCGCGAGAATTTGTCTCCGGACTCCCCATAATCTAATTCATTAATATAAATAATTTCTAATGTATTAATATACTACTATAATAACAAAGTATTAATCTGTACGTTTGTTATCCAACCTGACGTGATGATCGATCGATTATTTCCGTTTGTTTTGAATTCCAACTTTTATCCAGAATACTAGATAATGCTTTTGGTGTTTTGTTTAATGTATATTTACTTGTATTTTTTACTAACAATTTACTGGTTCTTTTATTTTTTTCAATAGATTTAGTTACAATCGTGAACGAAGACTTATCACCAGTATCAATTTCATTCTAAATTATAGCATCACAATGAAATGAAAATACTATTTTCTTATCTTATAAATTATTATTAGGTATATTAGGTGTATTTTTTGAAATAGTTTAATTTAATTCACAATTAATTATAAATTAAAATTTTTATAATTTTATAATTAATATTAAATTTAATGTTAGTAACGTAGCACATATAATATTATCTTAGTTTGATAGGTATTATGAAATAATTTTATATCACGTTGTTCAATTCTATATTTTTTTATGTTGTATATATATTTTTAATAAACATAAAATATTTATGTACAAAGTCATCCGATTATTTTATATCAACAATATTATTGTTGACAAGATTAAAATATGAATAGTGTCTTTTTCGTTTTTTGTGAAATTAAAATTTTGATATAGAAAACGGCGGATCAAAAGAAAGAACAATAATTTTTCAGTGTTGCACCAATAGGTATTTAATACAAAAATAATTGAGGTAATTAAACTGAACGTTAAAAATAATATTTTAATGTTAATATGGTACATGAAGATCGAAAGGTGTCTGTTCTGATCACGTCGACCAGCTAAGAAGTATATGCCACTCTCAGAGAACTGTGTGACCCTTTTTTTCCTAAAGATAAAACTTATATGGAACTTAGTGCTTAATAAAAAACACATCATGCATGGTTTCAATAATTCCTCGCCAATTGTATAAGATTTTTTAGATTTAGTTATATGCTGACGACCAAATACGAACACTTTACATTTTATACTCCGTAGTAAGAGATTTGATCATTTTTTTGTTTCCTTTAAACTCTTGCAATTTTCTTAAAAAAAATCTTTACTTCGATTTTGGTAATGAAAGTGATTTGTTTCACATGATAACGCAAAAGTTTATTAGGTTTTAAAGATGCATTGGCCAACACCATACCACATATAATACATTGAGGTAAATCTATATGATTTTTATGCAAATAAGTAAACACATATTCAACATAACTTTCGTCATACTTTAATATTTTTGTTGTTAGTTTTACCTTTTTAAGTAGTGGTTTTGTTTCTTTTTCAGTAACATCTAAATCAAGATCGTTTGTAATTTTCGAAGATGAATTTGATAATAAAGAAACTCTACTAGGTTGTTTAAAAAAATGTGCAAAGATGTTTATTAACTCATATTAATATAGGTATATTTATTATTTACATAAAAATTATATATATACAATTCACTTCAGCTGATGTACGACTTGTAATTGACACTTAGACCGTTCGGAACATAGATAAAAACGCGCATTATCGGCTATCTTTATATCTATATAAAAGTAATATTCGTCCCAAATTTCATATTACGTTTTTATCGAGAATCCTAAACTTCTATGAATTGTAATTCTCAACAATGATTATCATGATAATATTTACAAAAACAGCCTACTAGTTATTTATTACTAATATATATATATTATTAGTTATTTTTAATATTTATATTGGAGACCTTAAAAAGATTGTTGGCGACCCCCAAAAGGGTCGTGACCCCCCAGTTTGGGAATCGCTGAGAGAGAGTATTTACTAACCATTAAAGATTTATGTAATTTTTTAATTCAGAATTTATGTTTAATTTTGATTTTAAGATAATTAACAACAAATTCTTCAAAATGCTTTGTTTTTTTTTTTTTAAATAGAATTGCTGTTCAATTTAACAATAAATTTTGTTTAAAATCACTTTACTGTTCCTTGATTAGATCTCACTTACAGTTTGGTTAACAAATTTGGTCTCCAAACTATGCAGTTCATATTTTAAATATTGAAAGTGTACAATTAAAATTTTTTAAATCATTGGTTTTTAATATGAAGTTGCCTATTTCTCTCAATTGGCGTAATTTGGCGTAATGTGAAATTTGGCGTAAAGTTGCTGATTTAATGTTTATCCATGATCTCATTAACTATAGTAATGATTATCCAGATTTATTATTTCAAGTTAGATTGCTTATTCCGATGCATTGAACGAGATCATAAGTATTGTTTTTTTGTACCTAATTATAAGACGAACTTAGTAGCTGGAACTTTTTTCATTAACATCGTTTGTAAATTGTAATTTTTTTTTTATCATTTATAGAATCATTTCACTCTTGCTATATTTTAATAAATAATAATAATATATTATAATATATTACTGTATTAACTAAGAACCAACTATTTATTCTATTACTATTTCAGCATTGAATAATAATCAAAATGAAGTAATATATAACTATGTTTAAATAGTATAATTAAAAATAATAATGAAAAATTTTACATCATCATTAATTAATAATATTTGTATTACATTAGGTACATCAGATAAATTTAACAATAGAGCCTTTCACATGATCCTCCTTAAACTGCACAAAAATGCTCAGAAATTCAATGAAACATCCAAAAATAACTAGTTTGTCATTATAAAATAATAATAAATTAAAATTTATATTATTAAAAACTAAACACTTGTTTTTTGATATATAACTATATGTAAAACTTAGATACAGCGTTGTTTTCTTAAACTTTTATAGCTAAACATTGTATGACCTTAGCTGGGGAAAAATTTAAAGATCTGACAGAAAACAAATTAGAATTGGTGTCAATGTAAAAACAATTTTCGAAACAAAAAAATCCTGCAGTCATCTATTCAGCATGAAATTTAATTAAAATATATGGCAGAAGAGCAAGCCTTAAAATTGAAAATGTTAAGAGTTGAGCTTGAAATTTAAAAAAATAATGCAGTTCCTGCATTATTAAATTTTAAATTAATATATGATATATATATATATAAATTTATTATAAATTATATATATAATATATTACTAAATTTAGTATTTATACTAAATTTTAGTACATTATAATTTAATTTATTTATTTATTTAAGTTAAATAAAATTTAACATTTATTATATTTAATTATTTAATATTTTTATATATTTTATTTTATTATTTAAAATAAAAGTTACCTATATAAAATACCATCATTAATATGTAATAAGCGTCGTGGGGGGGGGGAGGGGCTGATCAGGTACTTCCATAGATTTGAAGTATACTGTGATTTATAATGCATTTATGTTATTGAGTAATTTACTGTATATATATAATAAGTTTATAACATATGTGTACATTAATAATCTATGTGAAATACATAGGTTTGCTTCTTTAAAAACGTCATCAATAATATTACACTTACATGATTATTGTTGGTTGTTCTAGGATATATATATTGGTTTCTTGGCTTACTATTAATTGGTGTCGACTTATCAGACTGATGAATTTTCTAAATATGTTCATTAATATAATATTATTTCAATCTAAACTAATTATATTTATTTGAATATAATAAGAAAAATAATACTTTTTCTTGAAATAATTTTGATGACTGTTGATGTAATAATGAACGAACAGTGTTTCGGTAAAGTGTGCTTTCATTCCAATAAAAAAAATGTTTATATGAATCCGCATTTTTCTCCGAGAACACCAATCTATAATTTCCCATATTTTGACTTTCCCATAAATTATTTTTTTGTTGGAAATGTTTTTTACATGCCAAAGTTCTTTGTTTACTAAAAAAAAAACTATTAATTACCGATACTCAACACTAATTTTGTAGACATACTATGAAGTTATGAACAAATTCTTATTAAAATATAACGCAAAAGTATATTCTTTGATTATTATAATTAAACTTTTAAAAAATAATAACAACAAATACATTTAAAAATTGAATACAAGTAATTATTACATAAAATCAATTAAAATGTATACACCGAAAAGAATATTAACAAGCCGGTCAGTAAGGGGTAGAAGCATTATCGTTGAGTAGGATACGCGTACTTGGATATAATCGATATATTGAATTTTAAATAAATAAATATATAAAAATAATAAAATAAATAATTTTTTTCGATAAAACTATTCTGACTGAAATTCTGTTTAATATATTTAATAATTATCTCTGTGAAAAAAAAATTAGTAAAAATATATAATCTAAAATTTTTAAACCTATTTTTTTTTGGAATGACGAGAAAATAACCATTAAATTAATTTTGTTTTCTTTTAAAGTTTTCGGTAGTTTTTCCTAATGCGTTTAAATTGCATTAAAAAAAAAAAAATCTCATTAAAAAACCATCCAGATCAATTTTTCTACCAGAAAATACCTACTTAATATGCACTACAAATTAAATTTAATCCTCTGGTTGAAAAGTGTTAACAGAAAAATAAATATATATTATTGTAAATTTAGGAGATTTCTCGTTCTAATCAAAATCCAAAATATTTATACATGCTCCATATATGTATAGGTACATTTCAACAATCTATTATTTTTGAAACTGCGTTTATCTTTATTTCTATTTCTATTTTTTTTGTGGGGGGGGGGATAGAAGGATTCAAATAGAATAAATAGAGTAAAGAGCTTTTTAGCAAAATTAAGCTGAAATAGCTAATTGGTTCTAATTGGTACTTTGAAGTGGTCATTTTTCTCATAGTTTTCTTAAGCATAAAGAAAACCTATCTATATATTTAAAAATATTTAAACGAGATTTGATTTAGACAAGGGAATAAATCGATTTCATAACTATTAGTATAATAATTCATAGACCAATTATAGTACAATTATTCTGTTATTAATACAATATTAAAAATTATAGAAGTTTTAAAGAAAAGTGTAAAGTTAGATAAAATACTATAGATACAATATTGACAAATTGTGATAAAAAAAGAGACGACTTAACCCCATGTAACTAACAAATACAAGTTTTATAGTTTATATATAATGTGATGTATCGGAAGTGCTGTTAACTACTTCTTGGTACGGTTTACCAACCTAACCACAGGGCTTAAAATCGCTTACACAGTGGATACAGGAAATGCCATCTCTATATTGCTCTTTGCATAACATACTATTTTGGTATTATACTAGGTATATTATATTTTATAATGATATAAATTAAAGCTTTTTTTAAAATTTTTTAATATATATAAATGTATTGTATTATTACTTATTTATATCTGCAATAGTAAAAAAAAATAAATATACACAAAAAAGGTTATTGTCAAACCTATTACTTATAAGAATACATTTGTACATTTTGAAATGCTCATATTAAAATTACGTCATACCCACTTTGTTAATAATGTCGAACTAATAAGCTAATAATAATAAAGGGAATATAGTAAAATTATGCTACGTAAAACAATAAATGTCACGTATACGTTAAAATTAGGGCTAAAACTATTATTATTAATTTAGAAAAGGACAGCCTTTTTGTAAAATATTGTCTAATAAAAAGTTATTTAAAAAAAGGAAAACTGAAAACACTCTAATTTTTTTGTTAAACGATAATTTAAAAAAAAAAACCTGGAGATATT
Source organism: Pemphigus obesinymphae (assembly GCA_025469235.1). Taxonomy (NCBI): domain Eukaryota; kingdom Metazoa; phylum Arthropoda; class Insecta; order Hemiptera; family Aphididae; genus Pemphigus; species Pemphigus obesinymphae. Next base: position 182,137 of record JAIPRL010000098.1, read on the forward strand.
TTTAAAATTGATAATAGGAGTTAGTTATTTTAACTTAGCTAAATTTTGCTATATTGTCCATACAATTTTGGACCTATACAACAAATGCAGGTATTATTTCATTTTAATTCCAGATTTCTATCATAGTATATACGTAATAGTATTCTATATTGCTTAAATTTTTATTTCGAATCTACAATATTTTTTTACAAACAATGGCAAATTAAAGGAGAATTGGAAAAAAAATAAAAGGGTCATTTTTATCTCGTGGTACATCTATTATAGAAATTTGAAACTTTATATTAGAAATATGATATTTAATAACTGACATTAACATTTTACAGTTTCACAACTTCGCTTCAGTGAACAGAACACATATTACTACTATTATCATGTGATATTATCAAACATCACACCATCACAATCTTGTATACAAAGTCATATTCTTTTTTATATATTATTTGTTTAAATATTTATTTTTATTTTTTGAATTATCCGACTTTACCCCCGTGCGCAGTTTTGAACGAAAATGTAATTATTTATAATAAAAGTATTTTAACTTAATTTATATTATTTAAAAATGATTCTACTCGTACACATATTATTATTAAAAATAATTCTATACACATATTATTAATAAAAATGTTTCTGTTTGCACTGGAACAGATCCTACAAATTTTGGAGGTTGCCTGCACCGACTCGCGTTGTATGATATTACCTCGGGTGACCACGTGTAAAAAAATATTAGTCCAAATTTAAATTCTTCCTTCTCAGAGTTGACACCCACGCACAGTCAGAATCGAACAACCACTTCAATCGAGCAACGAAAGTAATCTGCACTGGTTACTACTGGTATACACACAGCGTGGTTTAAAAACGTACATAACTAATACGGCAAGTAGGTATGTGACAAACCGAGCGTGAACAAGACGCACGTATACCCGATAACACGCGTACAACACACGTACGACGCGTACGTACAAAGAAATACGTGTGTCCGCAACAAGCTGGCCATACACGAGACAGAGGCGTGACAACACTGGCGTATCATATCATCTGCGTGGCCGGGAGAGGTAAAAGTTCTTTCGAGAACATTCTACGCGGTTGAGCACTCTACGGACCGGTAGCCGCAAGATGATACAAAGGGCGGCAGTGTCAAACTGGCTGCGGCTCGAACAGATTCTATAAACGCATTTTAATACGCTTATATATTAATTATATTATATCTAAATAGAACTCTCAATGAAGTAATGTACTAAGAAACAGGTAAAAACATCTTGAGATACCACATTCAGAATTATTTTGTGGTACATAAATGTATAAATTGTCAGGCCTTCCAACAACAAAAATTCAACATATAATTGTTCATGTGAGAAACTGTTATTATTCAAATCTACTCCACAATGGGCAAATGTTTGACCTTATGCTTTATTTATTGTCATTGCAAAAGAAACTTTAATTAGAAACTGAGCTTTTCTGAATTTAATTGGAATTTTTGGGGTATAATGATATTTTCGGTAAAAATATTTTTTCTGTCTTAGCACATTTTATCAAAATTTCAGCTTCAATTAAATTTTTTGTAAGAAAACTGACATGCGCGTTCGCATAACCATCCACTATTTAAAATTTTAATTTTTTAATTTTCAATTCACTATAAATATTATAAATACAATACATCCCCTACCTCACTGCCACAGTCAAAAAATGAAAAACTTAGAGATGTAGTGACTTTAAGGGAAGTATTTGGAACTATTCTGTAAAAAATTTCAAATTTTCAGAAACGTGGTACATAAAAAAAGGCCTTCAAACCTCTTCTCTCCACACCTCAGGTAAAAAATGAAGAAATGTGTAATGTGAGGACACTCAGAGAAGTGTCAACAACTCTGTAGAAAAAAAATTTTAACAGTATCTTCAGAAAGAACCAAAGTACATAAAAAAGACTGGTTCTTTATTGTTGGTCTATTATTCAGAACTTATGGTTTTTTTCATTTTAAAAACTATAGGGGGGGGGGTACATGGGTGAACTTTTTGAGGTTAAATGTTATGATATACGAAAAATCTTGAAATTTTTGAAAAAAAATTTTCAAAAAATGAGAAACAAATTTCTAGAACCCGATTTCAACGCCATCTACCGTATTCAATTGTGAATCTCAACCGTTCAGGGGCCCACTCAAAGATACATAAAAATATCATCAAAATAGGTCTAGCTGTTTAGGAGGAGTTCAGTAACATATACACGTACAGAAGAATTATACATCAATATAAAGATATGTTTATGCAACTACCACAATTCTTAGGGGTGACATTATATCGGCGATAATGGCAACGTTTCCACAGTATCTATAGTATTTGGTTCATAGACTAATAATATATTATATATAAGTATATTGTACATTATTTATTAAAGGTCTATGATTTAGATTTAGTGAAAGTAAATACTATAACGGAGAAATTAAATTAATTTTAAATGACCAATTTATGTTATAATTATAATATTTAAATCTAATTTTAAATAATTGAAGTTGATAGACTTTAATATGTATAAGTCACGTTTTCTAAAAATTTTTGTAACAAAGAAATCTAAGAATAAATTTTTTAATTTTATCTTGTACCTAATTTAACCCTTTAAATAGCATATATATTTTAATACGTTGTTTAAATACCCTAAAATTATATGATTGTGACCCTATTAGTTTTTTTGTCATCAAATATTGTTTTCATGAAGTCTAATATATCATCTTGCCTGTCACACAAATAGAATACACGATTTCAGTAGGAGGAAGCACCCATTAGTAGTAGTAGGTTAGTTAGTATACTGGTGTTGAATATATTGAATTTGAAAACAATGATAAACATACCTTTAACTAAAACGATTATGAGCAGTACTCTGTGTAGTATATATTGATATATATTATAAATACATATTACTAAAAACATATTTTGAAAATATCATGACGTCATAATGTAATTTATGTAATATATAATTACTATGACAACTTTATTTGTTTTTTCTCATTTATAAAAATTTATCGTTATAAACGTAGTTTTACTTTACGTAAAACTTACCCCTTGGAAGTACCATTAAGAATGATTTTGCTTTCAAAAATATCTATACTCCGAAATTCCTACTCAACTCCTTCTACCCAAAAAGTTGTTTCTAGAAAAATATAAATATCATTGTAAAATAATAGATTTTTCCCGCCACCCATAATCAAAAATGTCATAGTAGGGTTATTTATTTGTGATTAAAATATGTTAAGAAATCATAGGATGCTAAATATTATATACGTATATTATGTATTAAGATTACAATGAACATTAATTTGTTGACTAATAAAAAATATTTAAATGATTGTTTATGGTAAAATAAAAATATAATTCACTAAAACAATTTAAATAAATGTATTTTTTTAAAGAAAATTATGTGATTAAAACTTAAAATTGAATTATATATTTATATAGTAAAATTAAATATATGAAATAAAATAAATTAGACACGTACTAAATATTTTTATCAGTGTTTATAATCTGTTGTCCAGTTTTCCATTTCTCCTCTTTAGAAACAATTTTTTTTAAAGATGTATCCAACTGCAATAGTACAAACGTATCTGTTAATAATTCCTGTTTTACTACTCTATCAATCAGCGTGTCGGTATGTAAATTTGGCGAATGATTAACCTAACACAAAACGTGGTTATGTATTAAACAATAGAATTTTACACGATTAAAAATGATTGTTAATAATATTATGATCTGACTTCCAATAGATGTGGTTTGCAGTTTGCATCTAAAATTATGTCGAACCCGAGGAGCTCAAAACATGCTGACGTATATTTATGTCCGGAGAAATAGGACTGATAGCTACGGTTTACGTACGGATAGGCCAATATCATGGTTTTGATGATGACATCATCAATTTCATTCCATATTTTCTTCACATCAAACCCTTTTGTGCTAAGCCAATTGTTAAGTGTGGTAATTCGACTAAATTCGACAACACCGTTTTAAAACCGTTTTTACTTCGAAAACAAACTGGATGATATCTCACCGTTTACTCCCAAAAAGTGCATGATCGACATACATTTTACTGTGTTTATTTACCGAGTAATTTGTTAAGTGCATGTAAAGATTTTTTAAATTATTCTCAGTTGGATTATGGTAGCGTTCTGTTGCCAGTCTGTGGTTAGAAGAATAATTATAAAATACGATTGTTCGTCAAATTATTAGTTATAAATACCAACAAAGCTCCAAAAGTAACTAGTAATTATAATATAATACACATAGGTATTTTAAATAGTTAATAAACGTTCTAGGACAATATTGGATGCTTTTTTATGGACGCAAAAATTGGGCACAAAAAATAAAATTGGTATTTTCATAAATTAATGAACATTATTTAGTGTATAAATAGAGTTGATCGTTTATATTTGTTTTTGTTACTTACAAAATTGGGTAAACACTTTTTAAAAGTTTTTCAAATACATATTCCGAACACTTCATGATAATAGTATACTTTAAGTATTTGAAATACTTCACAAAATGTATTCCAAATACTTAAAGAAAAATATTTTTTTACTAGATTTCAATAACAAATATAGTAATTACCTATATCCCTAACTAGGTACCTACTTTTATTACTATGTATTATAACAAAGTAATATCGATAAATATAAAACTTTCTATAAACTATTCAAACTATTTATTTGGTCAATAAAAATTATAATTATTTAAATAAATCTATTTAAAATTGGAAAAAAAACATTACTGTCCCATTAGATATAGTTCAAAATAAAATAATTTAATATAATATACTGCAAAATATTATATACTTATACACAAGTACAATATACATTGACGGAAATATAGTGAAATTATTTTTAAAAATGTGATTGAACATTAAAAAAAAGTATTCAGAATACTTGTAAAAAGTGTTCAAAATACTGTACTGAATACTTACAAAAAAGTATTTAAAAAATATTCCGAATACTTGGAAAAAGAAAGAATTTAGTATCTTAATAAATAAAATAATATAATATTAATAAATAAAATATTAAGTATCATTTAAGATACTTTAAAGGTATCCTGTTGTCTCCGAAACTTTTCTATGTTAATATGTCCCAACATAAGTTAAGCAAAATCGCACTATTTGCAGATGATACCTTATTCTATGCCAGTAGTTTCTCAAACGGTGTAGCAGCTAATAAACAATAAAAGCTCAATTGGACCTAATCCAGCTATGGTTTCATAATTGGAAGATCACAATAAACTCGTCCAAAACTACTGTAACTCTATTTATCAACAGATCTACCTTTCTTACAAAAAGAATCAACCTCAAAGGTAAAGCACTCGAATGGACACCGTTAATGAAATACCTTGGAGTACTCATCAATAAGGAATTGACTTTTTCCAAACACATTGAAAACATATTAAACAATTCCAATATAATCAAACGTACCAATGATCAACCACTCCATCATCCTTTCAATCAATACTAAATTAGATGTATACAGAACCTACATCCACCCTTTCTAACGTACGCAAGATCCATCTGGGTAATAAATCTTCAAAAAACCTATTGGCGAAAACTTGAAAAAGGTTCCAATCAGCAATTTTCCGATCAATTACAGGTCAACCGAAGATTGTCTGAAATATCATCATGTGAAATTCCACCAAATCAATCACACTATGAGACTAAATTGATAGAGCATCCATAAAACTAAAAACTACAGTCACCAATTCTTTCTACCCCCACATCAAAAATATTTCAATAAGACCATCCACATGTGAACGTTTCATAATGCACCCTATACCATTTAAACCAACTACAACCACCATCAACACTGAGTAATATCATCCTCACATCTCCCTCTTTCTGACATAAGCATTAGTTTGGGACAGAGTATAGCATATAAAGCAAGGCAAGGCAACGTACGGCATCTTTTCTGAGTTCTCTTCGAAATATACTAATACTGCCTTATGCACGGTTGCAGATGATACCGCGGACTGTCTATACGGCTTCGAGGTTAATTTAAAACAGATATTTTCTTTGGGTAAATTTCACGCATGTTTTAATCGTCTCTAGAGTTTGTATTATAACGTTGAACACACTTTTCTTTTATTCTATATTTTTCTTCATTCATTAATCGGTGTGTTACAATTATTACGCTGCATATATAACTTTAATTTATTTTTTCGTTATATTTTTTGTTATACCTTATATGTGAGATATTGATTGTAGGAATGTTTTAATAACTTGACCCTTTTCAATAATTACATATTCCTCTATATCTATATATTTTATATGTATTCACATTTCTAATACTTATTCAATTTACTTAATTTAATTGATATTTCAATCTGGTCTATATGCTGTGGTAATATATAATCTGATTATATGCTTGTTATTGATTATCGGGATACCATTTGGGGCCCTTATTAATAATTTCATATCCAGAGTGTAAATTACATTAATTTGAACGTGTTTTTACGAACGTCAAGCGATCTTCAGCTACACAAGGTTCGTACACTTAGTTATAAAATTACTGTTGTAGGACAAGAATACAAATAGCAACATAATAAATAATATAATTGTCCAACCCAATTTCCGTGATACGCCCATAATATATTTATGTATTCTCCTACTTCATATAAGATACCTATATGTGTTTTAATACGTAAAATATACTCATTACTCACGGTCTTTTCTCTGAGTACGTATATAGGAATCACATATTTTTTCGTGTATATGAGACGTCATAAAGAGGTGGCTTCAAGAGGGGCCTTGGGCCCCCCAAAGCAAGTATTTTTTCTAAAATAATTTTATATTGCTAAAAACAAAATGAAAAAAATACCATATTATAATATCTCGACTATTATAAAGCCGCGTGTCGACTACAGCCGTAGGTATACGTAATAATTTCGTAAATGAATAATTCGTTATCTTTGCTCGTCAACATTTATTATCTTTTATTCTTGAACAGCATACGAACAAAGTGTACGAATCTTTTGTATGCGAACAAATCGTACGTAAAAAATGGTACGAAAGTAGTAAGTCACTGTAAATTTATCACGTTGGTATGATGCACTTGCAAAAAATCTCAGCGCTGTCAAAATCTATTAATTCATTGAAATTGTACATTAAATTACCGATCAAATAGTAATAATTTAATATTAAAAAAAACTAATTACACTACCTTTCTTTCTATTGTAATGGATATTTTTCTTGTTGGCTCATTCACATGGAGTGTTAAAACTTCAAAAAGTTCACGAACTAACACCTTGCTAAGTCTACATTTTTTAATAAATTGATGATTAGACATTTCTGAAGGTATAAATAATAAAAATGAATGCAAATTTTGAAGAAAAAAAAACTATAATACAAGTTATTTTTTTTCTTTGTATATTATAATAATGGCTGTACAGTGTACTTATATAATATAATTAGACATTTCATATGTCAAATTAAAATATTTAAATATTATAATGTTTAAATAACAAAAAAATTTTAAATCGTAGTTATTGTTATATCAAATAGGTAGGTACGTCTTATCATTTATACAGCACCTTTTAGGTACCTATGCCTATATTATTTTTGTTATAAATTACTAAATTTTTTTATATAGGTAGCTATATAAATAAATATAATACATAGCTAAATTTTAAATTAATCATAATTTAATGCGAAAGAATATGTCTAAAGAGGTTGAAAGTGATGAATTATTTCATTAATTTAGACTTAAAAATCTGATAAAATTAAGGTTACCTACTTAGAATTTTAATACATTTCAGCAGACAACCTATATTTATGTTTAAACTCATATAGCTGGGGCATGAGGGTGTTATATTTCCTCCCCTCCATTGTATTTTATTTGTGGTCAAATTTACCATATATAACCATTTTTTAAATAGTGATTTCTCAATTTTTGGGAAAATATCACCTTCTATTTGATAATACTGAGTACGCCTCTGACACGCAGTTATTACATATTATGCTGAAATACGAATCTTATGTTTTTTCAATTGATAATTATATGTATTAAATAAAAATACTTACTGTAAAATGACAAAAATTAAAAATTAATTTAAATCAAAAATTGTAAAAGTTAAAGCGCTTTTTAAATACTGATTTTTTGCAAACAAAGTAAAAAGTAAGTATGATAGATTATCTAAATAAAATATAAATAGTATTCAATAAAATAACCTTCAAGAGCATTTTGAACTGTATAAAATTGACGGGGATGATTTTCTATATCTTCTAACTCTGCCAATTCTAATTCCCGTAAAGCTATAAGTTATTCAAATTTTTCCATCGTTTTATTAAGTGTACCTAATAATATATACCTACTCGCATTTAAGAATGTTAAGAAACTAAGTATAAGTAGGTACGTATTTTTACCAAAAAAAAAAAACGTACGTACACATTCTTGGAATGGTATATAGGCAAATGTAAGAAAACTACGAATATTTACGTGAACGTTATATTCGATAATAATTCAAGAATAAGCTTTTTTAATATAATACGTAAAAATGGCGGTTTACGTACGCTTTGGTCGTATACGTTTCTTACGTTACTTTTGAGAATAGCGCCTCATGTTCATCCGCGGTAAACTGTCAATTTGCCGAGAGAACAATTTTAGGTATCAACTTTTATTATACCGTGGCAGACGCGCGTGGTGAGTGATCCAGCTCACAACGTGTAGCACCGGAGCAGTCCCGTTTTTCTTTCAGTTTTCACGAAACAACCATGGACGTTGTGCTTGCTCGAGCAGCTGCCGCTTTTATCGTGATTCATCATTTTATTCAAAAAATACCAAAGCGAAAAAATCATTGGTAGATGAAAAAATTGTATTCTAATTGAATGCAGTATGGCGTGTGATACGAAGCTATTGACGATACAATAAAAAAAATTACTAGAATGACAACTATAGAGTTTGAGCAGTTAAAATCATTAATTGAGATATACTATTCCACAAAAATTCTTTGGCATTATACAATAAATTGAATTAAACGCGACACTTTTCGTTATCCATATGTGTCAGCCGTATTTGCGAATTTGTAAAATAAACAAACCGTCCTGCCGCGTGAGAATATGTTCAAGGGTTTGCCGCGCATAGTCGATACGCGGCTTAAACACGCCGTCCAGGTGTGTCGTTATGGATGATATGTTTCTAACCATTAGAACATTAATACAAGTATTAGCTAATCCACCAGTAAGTGTTGCCTCTGCCGAAAGGAGATTCTTTACAAACCTGGCTCATTGAAGAACGACTGAAGATAGACTATCAGAATTATGTCTTATTGATGTATATAATGAAATGGATCTTTTAGATCAAATAGATTATATTATAGATATTTTTGGCAAAATCAAAAATAGACAGTTCAAATTTGTGTTGTAAAAATTGTTGTTTTTTTTATTATAAAGTTTTTTGAAAATTATGACATAACCTTCCCTCCAACCGAGTCTCTGGAGCCGCCCCTGACGTCATATACGCATAACATAAATAACAACCATATTCTAATCATCATTTCCCCTAATGAACCGCCTAATTTTTCGTTTATTACAAATTGTGCTCAACCTTTTCCTCTTTTTTCTTTTCGTTCTATTACATAAGCTTAGCACCAATTAATCTCTGAGCAAATCCATTAAAAGGGTGGAAATTACATAAACACGAATTTCCAACTAGCTCAACTTGAAAAAAAATATTAATGTATTCAAAGAACTATTTTCTGAGTTGTGCTGGTAATAATTTTTATTTATTTATTTATATGTAATCAATGGGAGTAAGCCCTAAAATAAAACATTACAATATTAAATTATTGCTACATCAAAATTAATAGATAGGTTTATAATATAGTGATAATACAAGAAATAGATAGTATTTTTCCTCCATAATACAAGGTTATTAAATAGACCTAATTTGACAATACATTTTAATATCAGTAGCAAACATTAAAATTTTAACTGAGGTATCTAAAATAAGTTGAAGATCATAATAAATATTAAGAAAAGAAGTAGTTCTTAATGGGTTCCCTGCGGAATTCCCAAAGTATCTGAATATTCATTAAAACAATGAAAAAAATATTTGAACTAATTGTGTTTTATTACAGAGATACGAAAATAATCAATTTAAAAAGTATTCCTCAAATCCAAAAGATTTTAACATAAGAAATAATAAGGAATGCTACTTTATCAATAAATAAATTACTTTAAAATAACCTAATATTTTCAGAAAATTACATTTTTAATAATAAATTCATAAATCATAGTGAATAATTTAACATTATATTGAATTTTTTACGTAAATTTGTCATACGTTAAATGAATACGTTACGTTGAAAAATTAAAGTATGTTTAATATTTTCAAACAAAAAAGTTTGGGAATTGTCAGATAATGAAGTTTTATATATAGAAAAACTTCATTCGACTTCAACAGATGTGATTGGCGCATGTTTAAAAAAGTGATATCATTTATATTTATATCTTCCGGCAATCATTCTTTTGATACTTCTTGTCCTTTTAATATTTTTGATATAATTTGCATTGTTTTACGCCCACTTTTTTTTTCCAACAGTTTTCAATTTATTTTGATTATCGTGTACAACAATATTTTGTGCTATTTGAATTTTATTTTTTTTCTTCTTCTACAACTTGTGTAGCACCAAAAAGTCCTATTTCGAAAATTCTAATGGTGTTATTGAATTTGATAATGATCCAAAGTTAAATTTTATATCAATTTAATTTAATTCTAACTCTGCATTAGCTATTAAATCATTTTCAATGGAGGTCATCATTTTTGTAATAACTACATTATTATATTTTTAATTGTATAAAAATGTTCACAATAATAAAATGCTGGCGTTAATCATGGTCCCCATCCAGATACCATAAATTCTGGGAGTAATGGAATATTAGGTGATATTTTTTAAAATATGTGTACTCTTAAGAGCCTTCAGAATTTGTTTTTTTTCAATTTGAAATAAGTTTGTAAACTTTTGGCAAATATTTTCTAATTTCCTCTGTCACTCTATGTAAGCAAGTTACAAATTTAATTTTCGAATAAAATACATTAATGGCTTAACGTTCTATGACCATTTAAAGTGAAGCATAAATTAATAAAAGTAATACATGATCATTTATCATGTTTAATACCATTAGGCCTAATAATTTGAAGAGATATATCGAACATTTTTGAAATCGTACTATGATTCACCTTTTCTAGGACTTCAGTATTTATAATGAAATATTTCGTAAAGTCTTTCCACAATAAAATTTGCTCTATAGTTTCATCTATATCATCTATATCTATATCATTCTGTCCGTAGTTTCATCTAACGTTACAGAAATTTTCTTATTTTCTACGTAAGATCTGATTTTATCGATAGTTTCCTGGTAGCATTGTAAAACGGTTCCCTGTATTTTATTCTTATAAATTCTTCTTCTTCTGCAAATAATGCTAATATAAAAATAATATCTTCGTTACTACTCGTATGCACGTGTATCGTGCATAAGTTTTAAGTTATAAGTAGTAAGTGTATTAAGTAATAGTGCATAAGTATTTGTAACCACCAACTACTGCATGTCTACGGGTAATAATAATAATAATCAAATAAATTAAAAACTTGTTTCTGTTCCGATGCAGTGTGCGGATAAAATTATTTTCCGATCACGTGTTCCGATGCGTTTTGATTCGCGGTGTGTGACAAATTTAAATCCGACTGACTAATTCACCTTTACCATGTTTTTCATCTCATAGTAATGAATTTCAAACCGTCGGATTTCCGTAGTATTTTTCACAATTTTAATTATATTTATATTAATACATTCGGACAAACTTTTTTAGGAAGACTTTCAAACATTTCCACATACCTAATATATAAAAACTCGAAAACTTTAAATCTCACCAAATTTATATATGCAGAGTATGCAGAGTAGGTACCTACTTTATTTTATTATACCCATATTATACTTCAAATCGTTTGACCTTTGTGGTAGTTTTCAACATTATTATCTTTATGTATATAATTCTTCTGTACGTGTGTATGTTACTGAATTTCTAAATGGCTGGACCGATTTTGATGACATTTTTTGTGCGAGTAGGAACTGGATATTTAAAATTCACAATTGAACGCGGTAGGTGGCGCTGCGATCGGATTCTACGAAATTTTTTTTTTAAGGTTTTATCATAACATTTAACCCCAAAATTTCACCCCCCCCCCCCCAAAAAAAAAAAAAATATAATATAAATATTATATATGAAATAAAATATTTGAAAAAAATCATAAATATACGAATAATTGACCATTAAACCCCTTATAATAAAATTTGGGGTGGGAGTGGGGAAATAATGGGCTTATATGTTTATGTCAAAAATCTTGAAAAAATTATAAATAAAAATAAAAATGTCATAGAACCTGATTGCAGTGTCACCTACCGGGTCCAATTGTGAATTTGGTCACCATCCAAGGTCCTACTAAAATACACACAAAAAATTTCATCAAAATCGGTTCAGTTGTGACATACATATACATGTACAGAAAAATTATACATAAAAATATTGGGAGGGGGGTATGTGAAAATTTGGCGTTAAATATTATGATATGCGTAAAATCATAAAAATATAAAAATGAAATTTCCTAGTAGCCAATTTCAGCCTCACCTACGGGTTCAATATTGTGAAACTAAACCATATATTGTCCGACCATAACACGAGAATTGAACGACACAAGATAACGAGAAATTGCATTCATTTTTTGATTTTACTTTAGGTAACAAAAAATCGCAAAATGATCAAACGAAAAGATTCGAGAAAAAATGAAGGGTCTAAATGTTTTATTTTCTATTTAATTTGAATTTATTTCTCTCTTTTTATTTTTCGTGGATGGATGCCAACTTTTTATGCTCTAAATTACATATATATACATAACATTTTATTTATTTTATTTATTAAATTTGTATATTCACATAGGTACATTGCCGGGTCAGCTAGTTAAACATAATTAATGTATGTTTTGTGAAACCTGTTACACTGGGGCTTCGCTCGGTTCGAATTCCTATAAAAATCCGAGAATATTAAGTTCAAAAATTTTTTAATTACCTATCTAGTTTGTCAATCTATACAATAGAAACACTTTGTGTGCGCAGGACTATCTTCTAAAAAGCAAATGCCAGATTCCGCTGCAGAAAAAATATTTTTAAAATTATTCCGGATCCCGATAAAATATATAAGACGAGGTGTAAAAATTACACTCAAAAGTAATTCCACTTATGTGGTGTGTTTCACTCAAAGAAAGTTACACTTACAAGTTCACATTCAAATAGGTTTATAAATTCAAGGTTTTGCTCTCATAAGGTGTTGAAATTACAGGTATGCTTAGGGCGGGTATTTCATGTATGACTTAGGCTATAGTTTTATTAAGCTCGAGTGTGTACTTAAGTGTAGCTTAAATTCCTCTGGATATTTCAATGTATTTAAGTGATACCCTTAACAAAGCATTAGTTTAGCATTTATTAGTGCACATAAGTGTTTTCCTCCGTGGTACAGATGTTCTAAAATAATTGTGGTGTATATCTATATATATACATATATTATAAATATAAAGATAATTTTCTTTTATTTATCATGTTTTTATCATATTATAGACATTTAGTTTAGTTTAATATTAATTATTATTTTTGAATTTTAATTACGAATATTTTTATATTCGTTATTATAGGTAATAAGTACCTACATATTTATATATTTATATAATATATTAATTTAATGATTTTAAATAAGCGTGTGTTTATAGTAATTTAGAATAGCAAATATCAGTAGGTATATAGTATTATTTTTGAAGAAATATTTGAACATAAATTAAAATTTACAAATAAAAATATGATTAAGTCATTGCTAATTCTATTAAGTTCTTATAATCAATATTAAAATTGTCAATTAGAAAAATAATTAATTACCTATTATAATTTATTATACTATAGTTATGTACTTATTCAATGTACCTAAACCTATTATCGAAATGTATACTTTAAAGGCTTATACATTTTTAACTATAAGTTATTAATAAATTTTAGATTTAACGCACGCTTCTGACAATATTATAATTGAATACCATTTCATAATTCATTTTAAAAAAATTCACAAAATTCAAAGAAAAGAAGTTCAAACTTCTCAAATACTGAGATTATTTAGTGCAACGTCTTGTAACCAAGTACTGGAATCAATTAGAGAACAAAAAGTCTGATAGTTCAAACATGGAAACAGAAAAATGCTTGTTGGGAGAATTTAACCAATGAATTTAATGCAGACAATAGTTTAATGAAAAATCGAATTCTTGTTTTAAAGAAAAAATGGGAAAATTGTAAAACAATTGTGAAATCAATAGTAATGAAGAGAAATACGTCAAAGGTAATTATGATGGTCCATCTCTTCCATCAACGTCATATTCCAATGCTGAAACCCAGATAAAACCAGATAAATATCCAAGCTACAGGAAATGCTGATTGCGATGCTGATTCGGGTAAAAATAAGATTAAATATATAATTATATACATAAAAATGTGTATATTTTAATATAATTCATTTTTAGAATTAGACACATATTGTGGATTGTATCAATTCCAGATAAAAGTGATTCTCCCAACGATAATAATATACTAGTAAACTGGAATGATTATTCGCCAGCATTGTTAAAAAAAAACCATTTTGCAGCTTTGCTTTTTATTGTTCAACCAGGAAATACATTTACAGTAAGTCAATTAGTACTATTGTAAAATAAATATATATATTATATAATTATTATATATTAATTAAATAAAATATAATTTAGGCTAATGCGAGTAAGGCTAAAAGTACAATAAGTTTTCTTGAAAAATTAAGAGACAACATAAAAGCAACACATAAAAAAAAAAGTAAAATAAAATAATATATTTTTAATCAATACCTATTCGTTATTAAAAGGATTCGACAATTCTGACCTAAAAAGTGGAATAAAACTTTGGGACTTTAAAAAACTGGATTTAAATTCTGAAAAAATTTTGAATTCATCAATTTGCCTAGGGATCGATCGAGGCGTTTTTTTTTTTTCATTCATTATATCATTAAAAATGCCGTATTTTTCAATACTGGTTATATTTCAGTCATTAATAAATAATAATAAAGAAATATGCTTCGATCAATTCCTAGAAGACAGGCCAACAAATTCAAATATTTTTTCAGATATAAAATCTGATTTCACAAAGTTTTACAATTTTATCCCGCTTATTAGTCTTTTAGGTGGAAATATTGTGATTATCCAACATTAGAAAGTAGTAAGTGTTTTTTAAATTTTTAGATTAATTTTAAAATGTACTTAAATATTTCTTAATTGTTGGATTTTAATTTTTTCTAAAATTTCTTAAAAATGTCCTATTGATTCTTTAAAAACGGTGGGTATCTAATTCCCTACTTTATGATAAATAAAATATTATGTATAAATAAATATATATATTATAACGAAATAACTACATTATATGTATGATATCTTATAGATGCCTATAATATATGTAAAAATACCATGTTTTTCGGTGTATCTATATAATAATATTTAAAATTGTGAAGCAACATGAAGAAATACGAAAAATACTACGGGTAGAATCAATAAAAAATGGAGTGAACTGGCTGATAAAAAGCGTAAAACCAAATTATTAAAAAATTACAAGTTGAAATTAGAAATAGTATACATGCAAGAAGAACATAAATGCAAATATTGTAGTGTGAATTCGCCTTAAAAAATTTGTCGATTAATTAAGTTGTATAAATATTAATAATAAATCATTTTCTTAAAATATACTTGTGTATGTACTACCTATATTAATAAATTAAATTTTGAAAATAGTTTAGATATAAATGTTTAATGTTGATTTTTTGTTCCCTATTTATAAGTACATTATTTACATAATTAAGAAGTTCCTCTAAATCAGCAGACAAGATTGATAGTACATTTTTTTTCCTTTATAGTTATATTATGTAAAATAATATAGGCAAGTGCTTATGTTTTCTTTACATGTATTTTAATTTCCACACCTAATATGGGAAAACGATGTTTCTACATACCAAATGTTCTCTTAATTGAAGTTCTCACTTTAATTTGAGACTTTTTAAATATATTTTCTGCTGAAGTTTGGACTGTTAGTATTAAAGTGATACAGTATTTTATCAACGCATATTATTATATCCACTATCATCCAATAATATACCATTTCCAAAATAACCACTTTCAAACTTTAAACATACATTTAAACTACGAAAAATTCGGGAATCGTGACAGATCCTTAACAACTCGACACAATAACTTTAAATCAAAATTGTTTTTTATTTCAATATGTCGCAGCATAATATGCAAAATACTTTATCGAAAATTATTTTAGTTTTTTTTAAGCATAAAGAAAAACTACCACAAAATAAAACTAAATAGAAATAAACACCATTGTAAAACCCTTATAGAAAATTATAAATTAATTTATTTAGAATTTGTATTTTAGCACTTACCAGGTGAATTATATTTTCATATGAGTGTAGTCCAAAGCACCAACTATCGAAAATCTTGAAATTTCGTAAAATCCTTGATGTAGTTTTTTAAGTCCTTCAGTATTATTTGAAAACGTTGTACAAGAATAAGAATTATGGATTCCTATAAAATCTCCTACACAAATTAACATCCCTCCCAAAGCTAAAAACCGTAATGTTATTAGAATCATTTGTTCCGGAGTAACGGCATGATTTCTAAAAAAAAAAATATATATTTTTTGTAAATATATTAATTTTAATTTAATCATAATTTATCAATGACATACCTGTATGTGGATAATTTAATTTTGTCTAAAATTAATGTTAATAAAAGATTCACGACACGTTTTGATAAACAAAACCGATTAAAAAATTCATTTTCGTCCCAAAGAATGAAATTATCAAATTGGTTTTTGTAAATTCGTAACTTTTGTGAACGACCTAATCGTTCAATAAAATGAATAAAGTTTTTATCATCACTTGATGATGATGAATTTAACTAATCTGATATATATATATAGTATTATGTTATTCATAATTAATTGTAATATAATGTGAACAAATTTTTTAAGTATAATTTTACAATAAAAATTGCTTAACAAACTCATAATTATTTGGAAAATAAAAAATAAGTGATGGATAAACTATACATTAGGTGTAGTTTGACTTAAGTAAAGCTTAAAGTATTTTTAGTACTACTTAAGTGTTAAGTGCATATTGAAATTCAGATTAATTAATTTGAGGTTAGCTTAGGGTTAAGCTAAAGCTTAAGCCATACATGAAATACCGGCCTATACAAAGAGTTTCACCCAGTAGGTGTTGCACTCGGGCAAGTTATACGATAATACGACTATTATTTTCATCTCTAAGTTTAAGTCGGTATGTTTTATTAAAATGTTCATCTTTTATTTTAACGTTTACAATTTTAGCTAATGCAGAAACTACATACTTTAAATTAATTTGCCAATTTATGAACACCAGTTATATCAATATTATTAGAAAGTCAATATTAAAGTTATTATACTGTTCAGAAATATTAATATTATTTTCTAAAGCATACATTTCATGCAATAGAAAAATAAATTTATTCTTATAAGAATTAAGTAAGTTTTATAATTATCTTGATCATTAACTTTCTGAAATAAACTCTGTAATTTAATATTATAATCATTAACTTTATCAGATAGGAAGGAAACAAATTTTTATGTTACATTATAATATGAAGGTAATCAATTTAATTTAATTTTTCAATACTTTATTGGTCAATAATTTTATTTCACAGACATTAAATGTTACAATACCTCAAGTTTGTCGATTATTCTTTCATTTTCCAAACAGATTTTTCCTATCAATTTTCTTTTTTATAATTTTATTCTGTTCGCATTCCTTACATATCTAGTTTCATTGATCAGTTTTATCCTTATTAAAGTTTGAGACACAATTTTGAAGAAAATAATAATTATTACAGAACGAACACGTAACCTTTATCGTTGGTAAAACGTTACCTCGATACACATTACACGGTATTATAGATAACCGAACGAAAAATAAATAACAAGCCCAACGATAAGAACGAATTATGATTTAAAAAAAAAAATTGATTCTTATTTATTATTAAACCATAAAATAAACGAATATATATATATATATAGTAGTGTAAAAATTATTGATAAAACAAAACTTAATAATATTCTAAATCGCAATTTATAAAAGCTATATGTAAACTATAAATATTTATACACAAATATTAATAGGTACATGGATGATTAAATAAACAATACAATTTAACACAGCAATAAACATTATTTTAAAATATATATTTTGCTAATGGATAACTGTGAGAATATTGTGGTTATTTTTCACCACTAATGTTTATTATAGATATTTACCTATTAATTGTATAACATTTAATTCCACTATGTATATATATATTGAATATATAAGAAAGTAGTAAATTTTACTGATAATACAATAATATAATTATTATAATTGACATATTATAAAAAGGTGCAAAATTTGAAATACATAGGACAATGAGGACATAGTATATGTGGACCGCTCTGTAGCATCCTAGGTTTCCTAATTGCTTCCGGAAGATGGGAAGTCACACACACTAACATTCATTTATTACTCACACACTAACACGCCTTGCCCATACGTGTTTCTTAAATTACCTTTATCAACCCTAAGATACTGCTTCCAACTTACTGAAGTACTAAATAAACTACTCATTTGTTATTTAGGTATTGTTAAATTCTATAAATAGTATGAATTCTGTAAATATACTTTAAAGTTATAGGCGTAACTAACGATAGAAGCAGTGGCTGCCAGTGTACTTCCACCGTAATTTTTTTAAAACGCAGTTTTGAACAAATTACACTTGAATGTCATACTTGTACGATAACGCTTAACCCAGTACTCAGTACACTCCCAATAACTCCAGCTTGATGATCTGTCGAGTGCGATCCGACTAATCAACAGAAACTTTTATTGTAAAACCACGGAAACTATTTTTATTTAAATTTGTAATATTTTAATATAATAAATGTGTGTAATAAAAAATTAATATATTTATTATTTTATTATTTATCATTTTATTTTAATTCTTCCCAAAATATACAACAATGTCCTGCTAATCACGCACAATATCAAGGCCGCACTTTACTTATAGTCAAAAATAGCTAGAAGCATCTCTATACTTTTTCCAAACATTTTATAATAACTTATTTTTAGTTTTACCTGACAAGACCATCATTGTACACATATATCTTGAGTGGATCACATGATGCTATTAAAGTGTACACCCGCATGTCAAATTTATAGCCATCCATCAATAATGGCTAAAACGATTATATAAATTAATTATTTTATTATCTACATTTATTTTTTAATACTTTTTTATTTACTTTGGATATGTAATGCTGGCAAATAATTTGTTCGTATTGATTAATATTTTTCATGGACTTAGTTAAAAATATTCCAGTGCCTCGACACCCTACATATGGTTTTAAAATGTATGTTGACATTTTATTTTCATTTTGGTAGGTTTGTAATTTTATATAACTAAAATGAGAGAATTAATACTATATTTATCAAATTAATTAGGGAGGGGGGAATACTCTGAAGGTAAATAAAATGTTTTCGGGAAAAAATTGTAATCGTTCGGGAATTGATTCGCCATTATATTGAGATTACGAGCCAATGCATCCTTCCGACAAATCTCTGACATGCCAGGAAAATGATTCGTTTTCTGAAAATAATGAAAAGTTGGAATACACAATTTATGTTTATTAAAATTTGATTATTTCAAGTATTTGACATCAACTTTTCACTAAAACGACATTAAGACCTAAAACCCTAATTCTATTGTTTTTTTTTTAAGTAATAAAACGGTTTTTAAATTTTCAAAAGTTGTCATTATATGTTCAGCTGTTTCCACTTTCATGGTTTAATTTCGAATAAAAAATACTTTTAATCTTCTTATTATAATAATTTATTAAAAACATTTAATATATAACATAGGAATGTAATAATAATTCAATGTATATAAACAATACTTTATAATACAATATTAAATAGAACAAAAATAATTGTATTATTTTGTCAAATAGTGCTGTTAGACTGTGTACATAAAAAGTTTTTGTAAATATAATTCGAGTAACATTCAATGTTTAATAGAAAATACCTAACCAGACAATTTAACATAATATCTTTTGTTACCTCGAGGTTTTAATCATATCGGGAAGCGATTAAATTAATTATACTCGGTTCCAACCAAGAAATAAGTTCAAATTTTGGTCAATTACCGTCTCAAACCACACACACACAGGAACAGCTATTAATGTAATACAAAACTATGCGGAAGCTTGTAATATATTACTATACTACAAGTATAATATGTACATATAAACATAAACAAGTCACTTACTTCTGTTGTTAGAACCGAGTATGGTATGTATGCATGTAGTAAAAATATGTATTTTATAAAATCAATGATACTAATAAATTATTTTGGTATATATCAGTATAAATTTAAAATATTGTCATAGCTAACTTGATATTTTTTCAAATCTTTTGCTTTCTTAATGTCCAAAGGAGTGTTGGACCAACATAAATCCCATTTGTCTATGAATTTCACAATTTGCATGCCCATCGACTTTGCTACATCGAGTATGATGTGTGTATTACAATTTTGCAGGCATATTGAACCCCTATTTAACAATGTATGTATCATTATCAAAAATAAAACAAAATTATTGAGGTACTGAATCTATATATAATGTATTGTGTATACTAAGGCTGTCCAACTTGCAAAGCTTCAAGGGCCACAACTATAACCTTGAATATAGTCTCGGGCCATAATAATAATATATTTTTTTAAAGTAACTAAACCTGGTTTTAGGTAAACTCACAATTAAATCAAAAAAGTAGTATTATTATAATATGA
The DNA here is from genome assembly GCA_025469235.1 of Pemphigus obesinymphae. Taxonomy (NCBI): domain Eukaryota; kingdom Metazoa; phylum Arthropoda; class Insecta; order Hemiptera; family Aphididae; genus Pemphigus; species Pemphigus obesinymphae. The sequence continues at coordinate 203,104 of JAIPRL010000098.1, forward strand.
GTACTTGTGACTATTTATAATAATTATTAGGTAAATTATATACCCAAAGTCACGACATTATACACTTTAATTTTACGTATACGTATTTCAACAACTAAGTTGTCATCTTCAGAACGTGTAAAAGAAATTCAGGTTCATTGTTGGTACTCGCTGAAGATGACAACTTAGTTGTTGAAATACGTATACGCAAAATAAAAGTATATAATATTGTGACTTTGGGTATATAATATAATAATTAGTATTATTATTATTTTTTTTTATTTTATTATTTTTTTAACTTGCATGCATGCTAAACACTGCAACTTTCTATTATTGTGAACAATCAAGTAATCAATCTCCCAACTTTTCTTGTAACTCTTGTTTTAACCATTATTTTTACGTTTTACTGATTTTCTACTCATTCTTGTATTGAAATTTAAGATGACGAAGAAAGTGATAACAGACTATTATATTAATGACACAATAAAAATGTAAAAACAGAAAATGGGCATGATACTTTTGAGATTAACTAACAACTGATTCTAAAAACTAATAAATAACTGAGTGATAAGCTGATCTGATATTGAGGAACCATTTTATTTTGATTAAATTTGTATTATTATTATATTTAGTAAAATCATATTTTGATAAAATTCTGAAACCTATTTCAAAAGGACGGTATTTAAAGAAAATTTCCTGAAAACTGTTGTCTAATAAGCTTTCACGGGCCACAAAAAATAGCAACCGTGATCCGCCAGTTAGACAATTCTGGTGTTTATCGAAACCGGAAATCTTCTATCAATTTCTTATATCTAGGTACTTGGTAATTATTTCAACTTATGTTTATGATGTATAGATTACTAATATTCCCGTAGTCCGATTTGTTTATACTATGGATTCGTTGTTATAGTTACTAGAGTTTATTGATTTGAAAATTTACCATCCTTATAATATATTAGTTATAAGGAGCGAGCATACTGGGTTCGTTAGTACAGTACAGTACAGTTCTAACCCATCCAGTTCATCTGCGCCCGCGACCAGTACATTTTTTTTATGTGTAGAGCTTATTAGAATTGTGAAAGCATAAATGTGTTCTTTTTTTTTCTTCTTTTTTTTTTGTGGTTATCTTTATAGATTAATCCTGGGAAAACACTAATTACCCAATAATATTCATAATAATATAAAAGTTGCACATTGTAAGTATCACACATTGTTCAATTAATATTTTTAAACCCCTAATCTGGCCAAACATGTGACATCACAAGTTTAGTCGAATTCTGTATGTGATGAGTCAGTAAAAAAAAAATACGTTGGTAGCACTTAAATCCTTTCCATTCAATTAACCTTATCATTATTATTTCAATACTATCATTATCATCTTCTATATCATATTATAATTATTTTAATATTATCTTATTAGCATTTTTAAAACGTATGTATTAAATATTATTAAATAAATAAATTGTCAAGTTCATCTTCGATGAGAATACAATTGTTATTAATAACGATTAATTATGATTAATTTTAATTTTAATTTAATAATACATTATAATTAGTTATAGTTCTACAGTTTTAAAAAATAATAAAGCATACGTAGAGTTGAAAAATTAAAATACATAATTTATAAGCTATAAATTCTACAGTTAGTACAGTATAAGTTCTACATTTTAAAAAAATCAATTAATATTTAGAAGTCAAAAATAAAAAATAAATTATAAACATACATATCATTCATATTTATTTTCAATCTTTTTTTTTGATTCTGCTTGATATGATTTACAAATAGTACTTGTATGTTCTTTACAAATAAGGTTTTTATATATATCACAGCATACTTAAACATGAAATATTATATATATTGTTATATAAATATAACAATTTCGTTATGTGTATTTGTACATACATAATCCGAATCAGCGTTAGTGTCAACAGGATCAAATAACAAATTGTCTTCTTCAGTTTCATCTAACCAATTACACACATTTTGTATATTTTTAGCTATTATGATGCAAATAATAAAAAAAATACGAGAAAAATCGGAACTGACAAGACTTGTTATTAAACTTAGTTTAATATTTTATCATTTCAACACAATACTACGGTTTAGGTTATTTTCTTAATAGAAAAAATTTCCAATCATGATAAGATAAGGTATACGTAGGTATCAACAATTGAAAAATTTAATTGAAGCCAATGGTAGTTAAACTAGTAATAGAATGAGGGCTTACTGACACGCTAATTATAGTTCATACCCCTTATCAATATTTAAGGTTTCAAAATGGTTGTGATTCTTTAAATAAAAATTACGAGTCAAGTACATAAAAAAAAAACATGGTAACACTTAAAATATATATAAATACATATTTTTATAATATTAACACTAAAAACCACTCGTTAAAAAAATTAATCAAAACAATTAAAATAAATTATGAAAATTCAGTACCTTTAATGAAATTCTAAAATATAGAATTTTGATATTATTTTCCACGCATTAAAAATATAGATAGTCAGATTTTACCATTTCATCAAATTCTCTTGGAGTACTCTACCGTCAATGGCATATTTTTGACAACCGGATTGGTTAAATATATGCAGCTATTATAATATAATGTTTCATTACTTTTTTCTAATGTCCTTTTCCCCAGTAAACACATGAATACCATCTGTTTTCTCCGTCATAGAATTAAAAAAATAAAATAAAATAAGTATTTAAAACTAAATTAGGTCGTGGTTTGTGATTTAAAATAAACTATTATCAAGTTGGCATAGGTACTAATAGATACGTGATGTTAATCATTTTGTATTTACTTAGCATAGCATATTCTTAGGTAACATTCCTTTTAATTTTGTTTGTACAATAAAAGGTCTGAGAAGCATATCCAAAGTTTAATATTTTTTAAGCCGTTTGTTTCATGTGTACACAATACAATTTGATTATTTTCGATTCTAAATGTTTGTATAATTTTGATGATAATGGTTCTTTATCCAATATTGACCAAGTTACAACCACTTAAAATTTAAAATAAAATCTATTTTTTTAAATATTTGGAAACCGTATTTAACTCATAGAACAAGGCAGAAGCGTTGCTTGCCGGGCGGATACCGTACATGCTCGTAAATTCAATTACCGCTGTGAAATCAGGCACCATGATCATAGGAATGGTTAACGGTTTTAAGAATTACGATCCCCGTCATCCGTCCGGTTATCACTAAGACAAAAAAAAAGATTACAGTAACTGCACATTATCTTAAATTGTGAATTTTGATTCTTATTGGACAAATTGTCACAGAATAACTATTCTATCACTGAACATAAAATATCCGCCTTTATAAAAAAAGGCGGGTACAAGGTGGTTAAATCAAAAGAAAAACAATCCAGGAATGTATAAAATATTTTATACTTGTATAAAAGATATTTATGGTACATTATAAAGATGTTAACAAAGGACAAGAAAGTGATAAATAGGTATATTCAAATAATATTTTAAAGGATTTTTAAATAATGAATATTTGAAAGAGAGAGAGAGAGAAACATTAGATCGAATTGAGTGGAATTTAAATAAGTGGAATTAATAAGAGAATAAGTGTAGAGTGTAATCTAAAAAATAAAATATAATGAAGCAGTAGGAGTGGATGAAGATCCAGTACAGTCTCAGAATTACGAGAGAGTTTAGGTTAATTAGGTTAAATTAGTTAAAGGGAAAATGTCAGTAGTATGGAGGAACACTTGTGTGTACCAATATTTAAGAATAAAGATTAAGTAATATATAAAAATATAGGAATTATAGAAATAAACCATTATGATAACTTTATGATAACTGGAACGCTCACTGTGTATTGTTTCTCAAGAGAATGTGTTAAATAGAGAGAGTGAATACTATAGATGTTTGTTATCTTTGTTTAACATATAGTATGGCTATTGTAGTTATTTATGAAATAATTTTGTATTGCATATAATTAAAAATAGTTCTACTGATTGAAAATATTTTAAATTGTTATTCTCCTGGAATATGTTTACGAGATACTAATTAGTGTAGTATTAAGTACTATTATATGATATACGTTTTAATGTGTATCCAAAATTATAAATACTAATGGGCTTGATTAATTCATTATTATTTTTTTAGTTTTATACCAAATTTTACTCAAATATTATTTATATTATCCAATATTAAAAGCAGTATTTGCATAGATACATTTATTTAATATGAAAAACTCAATTAAATTAAAAATATAATAGGAAAAATATTTTATTTAAAATTATACGTATAAAATATATTAAATAGTACACGTGTTATTAATGTATTAATGTATAAATAATAATAATATTCAAATAATGAATAAAAAGTATTTGATTATAATTTGAAAACATGACTAAATCTACCATTAATTTAGATGCAAATCTATGTATCAACAAGCAAACTGGCATTTATGTATTTCATCTCTAATTCCAATTTGATATAAAAATATATTTGAGATTTGCCTTCCAAATATTTATGTAAGTTTTTCACAACACCACTAGTTAAATCAATTGTTATTCGTGGAACTGTAGTATTTTTTACGTAAATTGGGTAAGAATTTATTTCTGTAGTAGCCCAATAATGAACAAAAAATTTATCATATGCTATATTTTGTATTATATTGTTGTAAGGTGTAGTGTTTTTTTAATAATAATAAAGCAATAAATAAATCTGAAATGAATTGATAATTCTAAAGTATTGTGTTTTAAGACTCGTAATGCATATTTTGATGGCAAATGGCTCGGTTTCTGGTCTTCGTATTGCATTATATTCATATCTTCAACGCGTTGTATATATGCAGTAGATTGAGTTTCATTAACTAATTTATTTTTAAATTCTTCGCTTTTATCTCCAATCATTCTTCTTTTTTTAATACCATTACAACTTCTGAAATTGCATACAATCTATAATTACTTTAGATATAGGTTGTTGTTGCTCAATAATATTGTTCCAAGAAAATCGCTGAAACATACTATGCGCGTACCACTAATCTTAAGAAATACTGTGCCATTTGGATATTCTTTTGCCTTTTTATAACTTATTGTACAAGGAAATTTAATTAATGCATAAAAATGGTCGTGGATTAATGAAGACCATTCGTATGGTTTTAAACTTTGATATGTTCTATTAATATTTTTCCATCGGACCTTTTATAAATTTGAGGGTTATTGGGATTATAAATCTTTGACCATTCTTCACTAAAAAATGTTATTTTGGATTTGTTGGCAAGTCATTTTCATCACTCGTACACAATTCTTCAGAGCTTTTGTTAATAATTGTAGGTATTACATTTGTAACTCCTATTGTTGTCAAAATATTATGCCTGTTCTAATTTACAATTAAATATAAATACTTGGAAAAAATTCTAAAATTCAATTGATTTTTTATATTGATCAAACATGAATGGTTAGGGCTTCTTAACAGATTTGTTTCTTCATCAAACATTACATATTTTTTATTTTTCAAAACTGAAGATGCAATTAAAATAGATTTTTGAACTAGGTCGCATATTAAAGTTTGAATACTCGAGCAGTCAAACAATCTAACAAATACAGTATTTAAAAAATTAGTTAAATTAAGATATAGGTACAGATAGACATAATTTATTAAATGTATTATTTATTTATTTATATTTATCATACAGCCAATTTTCAAGGAATCTTATACAGTCAATTTTTGTGAAATTTTAAGAACAATGAAAATCCAACAATTTTAATATATTTATATATATTTTAAAATGAATTCAAAAATATTCATATGCCAATACCATTTTTTATTGTTGTGTAATTTCTTTAAAAAAAAACATGCCTATGAAATGTTACGGTTATTTGTTTCCTAGTGTTTTAATGAAAAAAATCATCTCATGTGATATACTAATAAATTAATCTATATTGTATGTTAAGTTTTTGAATTTGAGTGAGCTTTAAATTTTATAAAATAGCTATTTTTAATTCCTAAAAACTTGATTTAAATTATTAAATTAAAATTATTTTAATTATAGTACAGGAGTATAATAGATTTATTTTCTTTTTAAAATATTGAATACAACATAAGAAATTTAATAAGTCAGATTTCTAAAAGACACCATGTTTTATGAAATGTTTGTCTATTTTTCCTTAATTAGACAACTTAAAGCCATGATTTTCGAAAAAAAAAAAAAAATTGGTTAACTGTTTATTACGCTGAATCTTTTAATGTTTTTTTATTTCTTAAAAGTTGCCGTTCAGAACCCTTTAAAAATCGGGTGTATGGTGTCCTCTTATGAGAATATTCTATAAATAAGTGCGCATGGAGTAGATTATAATAAAAGAGCTATTAACATTGACTATAAGTGGCCCAGTTTTTTAATGTTTATATAAAAAACAAAACAATTACCATTTTATATTGTGTAGACTAATGGCAGAGACGCTCGAGTATATCAAAACCCCACGGAAACAAATGCGCATGTCCCACAGTATACAAGTGTGAAAAAAAGTTAGTTAAATATACTCATTTTAAAATACACATAACATGTTATATCTACTAATATATACATACAATATACTTGATCCTTTAAATATGGAAATAACAATCATAATAAATTGGAATTTAACATTAATTTTAAAAACAATTCAAAAAAATTCTGCCAAAAACATTAGAAGCCGTACATCGGCTTTATACTAATATCGTTAAATTTTATATGATGCATAAAGCGATGTGGTATCCTTTTAAATAAGAAAAAAAGTAATCTAAAAAACAATCACTCGCGCATCAAAATTATCTACACCAGCGATTCTCAACCTTTTAATGTTCGCATACCACCTGACTTAATAACCTTTTTTTTGCTTATTAAAAATGTTTACGTTTATTTTATATGTATAGAATTTAATTTTATTAGGAACTACAAAATTATGACAATATAAGTATTTATGCACAAAAAAAAAAAAATTAAATTAAATTAAATATTATGTACAATTATTATGGTAGGTGTACTTCAATGAGATGATTGGTGTTGTTTTGAACGGACGATGACGTCAATATCGGGCTCCATATTGGTAACTTTAAGTCTTAATCATTTTCTACGTTCAATCAATTTATATATTTATTTTTTGTGTACAATAAGTGGGAAAATATATTTTTGCACAGATATGTTGACACAAAAGAGATTAGAAAATGTAGAGCTTGTGTGGACAACGCTGAATATTCTTGTTTCATGTCCAGCCAAAAATTTGCGATTTTTTTGGTTTTGAAAGCGTATTTTAGGGCTGAGTCACTGGTTAGGTCAATGAATGATTCTTTTTCCAAAATAACATCTGCAATATTCTTAATATAATTATCTTCGAAATGGTTTATGATCCATTTCATTTCTGAGTTATCCTCAGGGAAATATTGTGAAATGTTGGATTTCAGTGATTGTAGGTGTTCCGAAATGTCTGTAATTATATTTGAATTTGGCTGAATTTCGTTGTCTTTCCAAAATGTGTTTAGTGTCTCGAATGCTAAAAGATCATTGTGTAGCGACAATATTAAACAAATAAAATGTAGTTGATAATATAATATTTGTTAATCAATCAAATATAAAACCCATATAAATAAATATATTTCTTCTTTTCTTTATGTAATATATTAACTTTTGTATAATACTTAAATAAATACATGTTAAAAGTTTCCTAACGTACTTATGAATTGTATACCAAGTAAATATTAAAATTAAATTAGGACACCTGAAGAGGATTTGGATGTGGTAAGTTGTACTGATGTACCACAACAATGTAGAAAATCTGGACTTTTAAATTCAAAAGAAATACATAAGCCAGTCCCTATATCCAATTTTTGCCATTAAAGCCAGTGATATCTGTATATGATAAGTTATTACCTGATGATATCCTTGAAGATATGCAACGTGACTGTGCAAATTTATTGTTAACGGTTAAATTATTTACTTCATAAGGTAATTATTAATTTAAATATCTACAATATTACACTAATTGAATAATATTTTTATGAAAGTCTTGATTTACACTACATACTACATAAGTACCTAGTTTTATTTTTATTTATTTAATATTTTGAGTTGAATTCAAATAGATTTGAATTATATTTTTTATTTATTTATTTTAATACTTAGTACTGTTACACTATGTTTTATTTTAGAATTTCTACACTCAGCTTATGTCATCCACATACTTGGTCGTCACGAGCCTAAACTTTCAGAAAATGTGGAGTTATCATATAATGATGTTAATATGGTTGAAAGTTTCATAACATCAAATAATTTTGTATTATTTTATGATATACAACGTCTTATGCTACTTATTACTGGTTGTCAACATGATATACATTTTTTTATTCATATGTTGATGTTAAACAACAAGCTAAAATTATATGTATCAAAACTTTAAATCAAACAGGACCTTATTGACATAAAGTCAGACAATTGAGAATAACAGGAACATCTGCTTATGGTTTTATTACATACTTCAAAGGGGAAAAAAAGATTGGGATACTAAAGTAAAATTTTTGTTGTTACTTAAATTTTCTGGTAATTCTGCAACTTGGTATGGCCAAAAAAATAAGAAAAAAACTATAAGTGTATTAGAAAAACAGTATGATGCCAAAATAACACGATTAGATTTTATCATTAATATTAATTGTCAGTGGCGTGGTTTTAGTCCAGATAGTCTTTTTAAATGTGGATTTGATAATATTCTTATTGAAATTAAATGCCCATTAGAGGGAAAAAAATGTTGTGGGCCAGACTTGATAGCTCGATTAAAATATCTTCATGTAGTTCATGATCAGTTGTTATTAAAAAAAATCCATACTTAATTATGCACAAATACAACTTGGATTGATATTATGTAATTTAAAATTATATTATTTAATAATTTATGCAACATCTAACAATTCTATTATAGTTGTTAATGTAGATTTTTATTCTGACTTCTGTAAAGATTTTTTTAATAGTTTGTAAAATATATATTTTAAACAAATTCTGCCATGCTTCAAAAATATAGAAAAATGAATTGTTATTTTTGTAAGTTTTATATTTATAATAAATGTAACTATACTTTATTTGTACCATTGTTTTACATAGTATAAAAGCGTGAATTCCAAAATCTATATTTTATATTTCATTCTATTAATGACAACATCACATATTATATTTGTTTTTAATGAGGTAATTTGATCTTACACAATAGCCCAAATATATATTTACATTTTACTGATCTAGTCTTGCAAGTACATTTAGTAGATAATGAAACACTTGACAATAGACTAATAAGTTCTAACAAAAGTTTATAAAATATCATATTTACATTTCTTTAAATTAAGTATAGTATTATAATTTGAAGGGTCTCAATACCCATGCTTATAGTTGATAAATAACATGAAGAGATCCTGATTACTGATATACTTTTTCATTATTTGTTTGATGGTGTGAATTGGGTCCACGTGTTGACTTTCCTGCTCTAAAACCTGCTTGATACTCACCGACTATTTCCTCACCATATGGCTTTAGTGTGGCAAGAAGTATGTTTGACAGTATCTTGTAGGGTCTAGGAAGTATAGTAAGAGAGTAGCTATGGATAGCAATGGAGACTTAGGAGTCCCTACCAAGTTAGTTGGACTGATAAGATCATATTTACAAACCTCAAAATTCAAAATTTAAGTCAATGATTATATATCTAAGGAATTTGAAGTTAAAAAAGGATTAAGACAGGAAGATGCACTATCTCCCATGCTTTTTAATATTGCATTGGAATCAGTGGTTAGAGGACTGTATGACACTGACGAAGGAATTAAATTACTAAATAAAAATATTAACTTATAGCGTACGCGGAATTTAGCAGATTTACTTATAGAGAGAAGCAGATCCATAGGACTAATGGCAAATGAAGGAAATACAGAATATATGATATTCTTGCGTAAAAACAATAACCAACAAAGCCTAGCGGTAAACGGAATGCTTTTTGAAAGAGTTAATACTTTTAAATACCTCGGAGTGGAATTAAGAGCAGATGGAGATAACCATAGAGAAATCCAACAAAAAATTAATACAGCTAACAGATGTCTCTTCGCCCTAAAACCTGTTTTTAATTCTAAGTTTGTCTCATTTGAAACAAAAACTATATTATACAAGGTAACTATACGTCCAATTGTTTTATACGCGAGTGAACATGGACTATTACAAAAACAGATGAGCATAAAGTAGCTATTTTCGAGAGGAAGATGCTAAGAAAGATATTTGGCTCAAAAAAAGATTGCTGAACCGACTTGTGGGAACGATGGACCAATTTAGATCTATGGGAATTATTTAGTGAGGCAGACATAGTAGCAACGCTGAAAATCAAGCGGATTAGCTGGGCAGAACACATATGGAGAGCACAAGACCAGATAACTCGAAAGGATCCCCGATGGAAAGAAACCATTGGCAAGGCAACCAAAAAGTTAAGAGTAGCCTGCAAATACTAGGAGTAATAAACGACGAAGAGCTAGCTAATGACAGAGAAGCATGGAGAGATGTGGTGGTTGCGGCAAATGGCCTAAATGGCCAAGGGAAAAAAATACCTCTTTAATATTAATTATATAATGTGAAAATTGATAAACGGTATTGTAATAATAAATAATAAAAGGAGAAGTTAAGTTTGGGGTGGAGACATATCGGGATCGGTATTTCTCGACCACCTCGGTACAGCGGTCGAAAAAAAGTAAACCGGTGTGTCCCGATTTTAAATCGGTTTGTCCAACGAATTTCTTTAAATTACACTGGTTTATGCTGTCGAATTTCTTGAAATATATTATGTGTAAAATATATCATTAAATATTTACTGTGTATGTATAGGGGAGCAAAGTACAGTAGCATGGTAGTAAAAGTGCTTTGTATAGAACAATAGTTGTATCACTTGTAAGTAATTACATTTTTTTCATAAATTACTACATAACAAAACAGTTCTTTTTTTATTACATATTATTATACATATAAATAATTTAGTGTTTTTACTATAGCTACACTGATTTTCCTCACTCGTAGTTCTGTTCCTTTTGCTCTATTACGGCTGACGACCTCTCTCTCAACGTGCAGTCCATATGGTTAATATGTCAATGGTTAAGACTACACTCTACTAGTAGCTCTGTTTGTATTTCTCAGTGTGTCAGTCAGCTGTTTTTCATCGAGTTGTTTTATGTATCAATTTTACAATTATTTTATATACGACGTTGAGTAACTATGTCTTAAAGGTCCATTCACAAATGTCCAGGCCGGGTCAGGGCCGGAGCCCGGACTGGTTTCAAAAAAATATTGTCTTGTTGGTTCTAAGTATAATCATTCACATATGTCCGGGCCGGGTCCGTTCCGGGCGAAAAATGATTAGTTTGCGACAGTTCCTTTCCGGGCGCCCGGACGGTTTTTATTACGATCCCCGAACGTCCGGACATTTGTGAAATGCAACTGGGCCGGGTCCGGATTTTTGAGGTGGCAGTAAACATATTTTGTTCATGGGGATTGTTCATTTAGTATTCAGAATACAAAATATATTCATAGTGTATATCATTTTTGATAGGAGAATAAGAAAGCCAAGAAAATAAAAGACAAATTGTATTTTCTGAAATACCAATTAATAAAAAGATTATACAGTTTGAATTTGATATTAATATAATTACAAATATTAACAATATTATATATTATTTTCTCTCAAATTTCTGTATACTGTAATAACTAATAAGGAACGTGACATTATTTTATTTTTAATAAAAATTAATATAAAACGGTTATTCCAATATTTTATAGTTATTATTTATACACAATACACATTTTATTGTTTGACGTGACTGTAGGTTACCAAACACGTATTGTCGTCTAATATTATTTTCGAGGTACCCATTTTGAATTGTCTTCATACGTTAGACCGGAATTACTTACGTTATGTATAGAGTGTAGACGTAACTCGTGACAGTTCGTATCAATGGGTATTGGGTTCCTACCTACTCTACAGGGGATACAATATTAAAAAAAAAAGCCACTGATAAAGGTAGGTATAGCCTAATTAGGTGTTATGTGTAATTTAACAGTTTGTCCGCCGCTATGCCGCGCCACTCTGTGGTGTGAAGGATACGACGACCAGTCATTAGTATACTTAATATATATTATATAGTCGTAAGGAAACAACCATCATTCTTCATCATAGGTACTATAGGTACATATTAAGTTATTTTTAAAATTTAAAATTATAAAACCATGGATAAGGAAAAATTAATAGAAACTGTGAAGCAATATTCAGAATTATATGACTTAAGTCATTCCAAATATAGTGACAGTGCATGGAAGGAAGTTATATGGAAAACTATTTCAGATGAAATTAAACAACCGGGTAATTTATGTTTTTAATATTTAATATAAGTTAATATAATATTATACTAGGTATAATCTCAGTCTCGTAATTTTATTAGGTACTTATACCACATTGATAATGCAGCGTATTGTAAAGAATATACTTTTATTTTGATACCTAAGTATATTATTATTATTATTATTATTATTATACCTAAGTATTATATATTCTAAGTACGTAAAATAATATATTGAGGATATGTATTCAAATAATTTAATTAGGTAATACATTTTGAGAAATCTATATATTTTAGAATCCCAATGTCATCATTCACTAATAATAAGAAAAAAATTTTCAACCAATTGTGTTTTTAATGTTGAAAACCTAGTAAATAAATCACCTCTCAAAAATCTTTGAAAAACAAATCTCCCGACTAGGATAAAAAATCAACAGCAATAAAAATATAATTACATATAGGTACCTACTTTATTAAAATAATTTCAAAATACTTATGTATAATTGAATACCTACTATTTACATTACTGAATAAAAATCTTTTTAAATTAAAATTGTAAATATAAATTATATTGCAATATTAGATTGTAAAAATTAGATTGTAAAATTAGATTGTAAAATCATTTTGCCATAGAATACTTCCTGCTGATGAATTAAAAATTCTTTAAATATTTCTCTTGTACCAAATGCTTCTTGACTAGCATTTCCCCCTTGCATTGGAATATTTTCAAGCGTAATTGTGGTAGTGATTTCTACAGGATTCTTACTTTTATCACGAGGATATACGATGTTATCATTGATAATAGGACACTTCAAGAAATAGTTACGCACTAAATGTCTAAATGACAAAATATTAAACACCTATGCCTACCTATAACCTACACTATACAGTGGGGAATAACTGTGGGAAATCCTATAAAAACTATAGAAAAATATTTAAATTTTAGTATCAGCTAGGAAGAAATTCAGGGTTAGACCTAATAAAGCCAGCCGACAAATAACCAGCGGAAAACGACAAAACACCAGCCCACAAAACGCCCGCAGACAAAAAACCAGCTTTCTCAAAACGATCATTCGGTTATGCCAACATACACAATAATTCTTTTACA
>JAIPRL010000099.1:0-43636 GCA_025469235.1 Pemphigus obesinymphae
TTTTTAGATTAATTTTAAAATGTACATATATATTTTTAAATTGTTAGATTTTTATTTTTCCTAAAATTACTTAAAAATTGCCTATACTGAACTCCTTAAAAACGGCCGGTGTCGAAGCCCCTTAATTGGATATTAATAATTATTGATATAATATATATAATAGTCTGTATTCTGTAATATCATATTATTTCTGGGGGAGGGGGCACAGACTTAAATACATTTAATATTTTCTTGTTATAAGCTACCTGTTTAAGCAATAATCCATTGTAAAGTTATTCTCCATGCTCCTCCCCGGATTCCCAATGGACAGCCACAGATATGAGCTTTAAATGGGAAATTTTTGAATCACCACTGCGAGTTCAATAACAAACAGATCAGGCTCGGGCTGATATTAAAGTGTGTTATAGACTGGTATATAAGATACTAAAATCATTTTTTTGGATATTCTCCAAAGGGGGGCATATCCCCCTACCCCCCAATGTATACCTATGGATAGGTATACATTTACTACATATACTTTAAGCAAAATACGAGGTAGCCAAAATCGCGATGCGTTAGATCCACTTTTCCTTGAGTTATGAGCAATCCAAAATTCGGTTTTGGACTACCCAAAAAAATTACTTTTAGTATCTTATATGCCTTAGTGTACGGTCTAAACCCGTTCTGGCTGTTATTAAATGCACTGCAATGATTCAACAATTTCCCTTTATAATATTTATAACTATAATTATAATTATTTAGAAATTATTGGTGTGATACATTGGGAGTCCAAGTGCGGAAGAAATGCATACGAACACAAAAATTTAAGTTAGCTAAGAAGGTTGGGCTGTTTACTGCACTATGTAGTAATTTGGAGAAGATGGAGAGGTTTGCTTCCATGCGCCGGTTAGCTAGAGTGCATAAAGTCCTAAGTAGTTATGGATCTAAAAATGTCATGTAGTGGATGATCTATTTTAAATGTATAAGCCGTAAACTCAAAATAGATCCATTGAACCCGTTCTAACTGTGCTGAATCAAAGGTCATATAAGGATTATAGGTATATAACTGAGACATACTCTAATATTAAAAAGATAAATGAATAAAATAGAGTTTGAAGTGATTTTGAAACAAATAAACATGCCCACGAAGTGCAACCTTTACTTCAAAATAGCAGCTATTGGATGGTCATAAAAAGATAAAGACAGTGATTCGGTGTTAGTATGTAGAGCGCATACACAAAAACAAAATAATGGTCTTATCAAAATTTTTTAGAGAGAAACTTATATTTCGTTCTTAAAATGGAAAATTTATAGAGTAATCTTGATGTAATAGGAGTTCATTATATATAGCATAAGCTCTTAAGTTTTCGAAGATAGTTGTTTTTAGTTCGGCGGAGAACCAAGGAAATAATTTAGATGGTATATTATGAATAACTTCAGGTACCTATGAATATTAAATAATATTTAATATTATTTTTTTCTCAGTAATCATTAACTTTTAAATTGCCAATTATAAAAAAAAATTGGTGACAATTGAATTTGTTATTTGTTATTTCTCCTACATTTATAAAATACACCATTCTGCATAAACCGTATAAATGGTCGCTTTTCTTTACGCTTAAGGAAACTACTGGATAAATCAAAAGTGATCTCTCAAAAGTACCAACTAGAACCAATTTGATATTATTTACATACAAACTTCAAACTCCTTCTAGTCATAGAAAAAAAAAACATGATTGAAAAATCTAAGTCCCATATGACCCTGTAACATGTTTGATGGGATACTATATATATTTATCTTAAAAAGAATACAAAATTATAATTATTTAATTAATATAATAATTAACTGAAAAACAGTGCTCTTTATTTAAGAACTAATAATTATACTTCGTTGCCTATATGTGTAAAGTTAATATTACAAAAAGTAACTTCGTACCTATATAATTAAGAGTAACTTAACTTTTAACCATTGCCTTAACATTTGAACTCACTAATTTCTCTGATAATTCTCAATCTGCTAAATATTAATTATTTACATATAATTAAATATCCATTTCCCTATTTTCAAGTTCTTTTGTTTCATGCTTATTAAATTCTTCTATTTATTATCAATGTTCCTTTTATAACCATATTATAAATTAGTATTTTCTAGTAATCTAAATTAAAAATTAATTGTTAAGGCGTTAATAAACAAATAATAATAATAACAATAGTTATAATTTAAAATAAAAATTAATTATGGAACTTATTCTCTCTTTTACTTTGATTCTTTATAATAAGATGTGATTATATTTTTCATGTTGTTGTGGAAAAATCGAAATCCTTATTCCTTTACTTTTGATATTAAATTAACTTTCATCATGATCTAATTGAATGCTATATGACATCCATATTTGCGGAAACTCGGCAAAACAAAAATTCTATACTTTCCCTATTGTAACCAATTCCTTCATAAATTCGATCTTACCCATCTCGAAACTTCATCTCCACTTAAAACGAACTTTATTATTTTTCATTTGTATTCGGCCACAGTATCCATGACCTTTCTGTCGGAAAAATGTACGTTGTCAGCTTTTTGAGATATATAAATTACTGGTGTACCAATGAAATTTGACAAGCTAAAGATCAGTGGTTAAAATAATATACAGAACCAGTGGCGTAATTAAGAATTTATTCTTGAGGGGGATAGAACATTATTGATGTATGCAGTCATTGAAAACAATCCCCCTACCTTTTACCAAATATACTTCTAAATTTATTTTTTAATATATGTACAAATGTAATAAAAATGTATATATGAAACACTGTGGCAGGATTGTCATCGCATAGCTGACTCATATCTTCAATGGATGCATACGTTTAGAGTACTTCCCTAATGCATAGAAAATGACAATCATGTTCATAATATAATTGTTAAAAACTTTGTCAAAAGCTTTCGAGTCTCTTTTTTTAGATTGTTTTATGCTTTTTACCACACCTCGGTTAGTGAAATTTGAATTTAGAGCTCAACACAGCACCACGACTTAAATAGTTATTGTAATCAACAATATCGTCAATAACCTAACAAGAGACAAAATACATCAACGCATTCTACTAGACATTGATAAGACCTTCGATAAAGTCTGGCTCAATGACTTCACCTTCAAGTTGATTTATACAGGAGTTTCTCCCCATCTCTTAGTAACAATTAGAGCATTTCTAGACGACGGATCCTTTCACATTAAAATTAGAAACATAAATTCCAAGAAGTTCCGAAAAAATCGGTCAACGTCAGAGTTTCACAATGCTCTAGCCTTTCACCTCAACTTCTTTTTTTCGATGACACTCTGATCTACGTAACAAGCCTCACAAAAACTACTTAACTAATAGCCTGCAAATACATCTCGACCTGCTAGGACTCGGGTTCAAAAAATTCAAAATTCATAATCCACTCAAAAAACTCAAACAATTATATTCTCAAACAAGTCAACTGTAGACACACCAGCGATCCACAAGCAGGGACAGCAGATCAAATGGTACTACTCAGTGACGTACCTGGGAATCCCATCGATAGATAGATGAAACTCGCCAGACAAGTCAATCATGCAGCTAACAAAGCCAAGGATGCTAAATTCATGCTACACCCGGATATTCAAAAGCCCCATATCGATCAACACAAAGCTCCAGACTTACAAGATTTATATAAGACCAATGCTGATATAGGCAGCCACTGCATGGGCAGCCGACATATATACACCGGATAGACAATCCTGGAATCTAAAATCCTCAGGATAATCACAGGAGCCGAATCGTTTGTGAGCAACGTGGCCATGAGAAATTCAACGATCATAGCAACAATCAAGAAAATCCTCCAATGAGACACCAAAAACGTTGCAAAAACACTCAAACACTTACACCATGAACACCTAGCTGACATACTCAATCAATTTGCACTACACTAAAGCAACTTAGATAGATCATCCCTACTAAACATTTCATAAGTTCCACTAAAATCATGACAATTCTCAAAAATACATACGTAAAACCCAGACAGTTTACAGGTCAACAAAACTTGACAATTACATTTTAGGAGGATTATTACAAATATAGGAGGTAATAATAAAATAAAAATGTAATTGTTATGGTTTGGTAGTAGGTAACCTATTTTTTTTTAAATAAAATTACACCAAAGCTTCGCCCAGATTCATTTTTATCGAATGCAATGATTTATCTTTGTTTTAAATTTAAATAAATTTAAAATAATAATATACTATATTGTTTAGTGACGATAGACTGACTTCCTCCACCCATAACGTATATGACGTGCAAAGTGCTTTCCTGACTTTTATAAATTTATTATTCTAATTATAAAAAAATCCCCGGTAAAGATAATAACGCATTTCTTTCAATAAAATTATTCTGAATGAAGCTATCGGTGTATATATGATGTTATATATATATATATATATGCATGTAATCATGTCTATCATAAATATTTCTATAAAGATTTTTATAATTAATAAAAAATACAACGTCAATATAGATAATGCTATAGGTATTAAATATCTGGTGCCCATTTCAGATTTCTGACATATACATTTGCCAATTTATAATAATTTTCTTTTTTGATAGTTATAAATATAATTTATTACTTATATAGTCAGTTGCTGTGACTAGTTTATTTGTTATTTCTAATTTACAATAACTTTTCGTGATCATTTCTTTATAAAAGGTAATTTTTTGCTACACTTATGAAATCTACTTAGAAAATCAATAAGTTACGTCTTAAAGTACTAATTTTAATTAAGTAATTTTTATTACGTAAATGCATTGATGAAGAGCTCTTTTGTTTTCCATTATTGTTTTCTAGAAATTAAAATTGTCCATAATTACAATAATAATAATAAATAAAAAAAAGATTCTAAGGAGGATCTATTAAAAATAATATATTATCCTTCCCCCCATAATAACGCCACTGTACAGGACTGTACAAATAATCCTGTATTATTTTGCATAATATCTATCACAGGCGTAATGTCAAGTGTATAATAAAAAAAGTGTACTTGCAGCATCCCCTAATATTTTAACGAGGGAGCCAATATAGTCGGTACATTGATTTGCACTTCACGGAATGTCCATAATTTTATCAATTAAAACGCCGTAATATTTTTCAAACATTTATACATATCAAAAATATCACATAGGTAAAGTAAATTGTGCTAAAAATTTGGTGAGCATACGGTCTAATTTTTATAGGTCAGTACCTACTTATTTTTTAATCGATGTCCCTGCTGTTGCCCTAAACTATTGTGCAAAGTACATAATATAATGTACTTATCTTTATCATCGGCAAATTGTAAAAAATTTTATTAACTTTTTTTTAAAAAATAATTCATAATCAATAACAACCAATATTATACATTAGCTAATATTTGTTAAGACTTTACTGATATATATATATATATATTCATGACGAATTTTTTTTTTTTTAATTCTACAGAGAAATGAATAGTAAATGAGTGTCTATGCCTATTACTATAATGAAGTTTTTTCAATTTAAATAAAAAAAAAGTATTTTATTGTAAGAAATTCATTTTTTTTTTCACACCGTTCGCTGTTCATCACCGCGAATTACAAATTCATTCCTATCGACTTATTTAACTGTTTCTGCCTTTTTACCTTAAATTGTAAATTTGATAAAAAAAAAAAAAAAAAAACTTTTTTTTAAAATTAACAACGAAATCATATTACCGTTATACCGGCCTGCCTGTACCCAAGTGAAATATTTCAAAGTTAAAAAATAAATAAAATGATTCCTATAGGTATATTATACCGGTCACATATATTGGCCATATATTATATATATATATACACACGTAGCCGATAAACGTTTCGCTTTTGACTTTTGACACGTCCGACGACCGATTGGGGCCGTTAAATTAAAAATACCGGTTATTATCGTTATTACAATTTTACTCCGTGTGTAATTATACGTTTTGAAGACATTATTGTTGACGGTCGGCCGCCGGCGTGTTTCGACAATGTACGCTTTGACGGGATGATGATGGGGGTGGGGGGGGGGGGTTGGTGTGGTGGAGTGGGGGGGGGGAAGAAAAAGAGAAAAAAAAAAAAAAAGTACCCCGGGAAGACGAAAAACAATCCGAGGGCATTTTTAAGTAGCCGATAATTGGCGAGCGACCGGCGCCGGCGCCGACTCACCGGGGGCCGCCGACGACGGCGACGCACCGCGGCATCGCACCGCCGCCGACCGCCGACCGCCGCGCGACCGGGCCAGCAGCTTGCCGGCGTCCGTACCGAGTTTCCGTCGTGCGTCCGTCCCGTGCCGTCGCGAGAACGTCGTCCGCGACCGTTTCCGCCGAAAAATCGTGGTTTTTTTTTTTTTTTTTTTCTCCCCCAATCCAGTGCCGTACAAAAACTACTCGGCCGTCCGACGATATACCGTCGCGCCGTGTTGTCGTTTGGAAATAGAAAATTTAATTTGGGGAAAAAAAAAAAAAAAAAAAAACAAAAAATCGACATTCTCGAAATTCCGTTTTCGGATCGTATCGGATAGTAAGTCGCGTGAAATCATAGCGGTTCGTCGCGTCGTCGGCATAGTGTGCGGTGCAGTGTGCGGTGTTTTCGAAAAAATAAATTTCATTTTTGGTTTTTGGTTTTTGTGCGCTCGCTGAAAACATGCCGTCCGAGAAGATCCGCGATTACCGCCGGCAACGACGATAACCGCGCGCGCGCACGCGCGTATCGTCACAACGCGGTATAATATTAGTGTCTGTCGGGATAAAGCGTCGTTCGATTCCAAAAAAAAAAAAAATAAAAGAAAATAAAAGAAAAAATACTGAAACTCGACTTTCGACCGTGATTGAATTTCGGGGAAAATTTTTTCTCTCTAATTTCTTTTCGGTTTCGAGTGAATGCCGCATACGTGATTGTGTTTTTTTGTGCGAAATTTTCGCGAGGATTGCCGGAGATACCGACCGCCGCCGCTGTCAATAACGGACTGTACGACTGGCCCGTTTATTTCCACGGTAACCGAGACATTATATTATTTTAAGACATGCTTACCTGTAGTTTTCAGCGAATTGTCGCTGCACAGTCGGATAGCACCCCTTGTGGGTTCTATATGACTTTTGGCGTTTTCCAACATTCTTGACAGGGATTGCATCATCGATTCAAATGTCCTATATGCTTACAATATGTTGATTTGGCGGGACATTTGGACACGATCCGTTAAGACCGGCCGGGGAATCCGTTCCGATTCAAACATGTAAAATAATTAATATAAACGGGCTATATTTTTCATATAAAAACAGCGGCCATTTAACACTTTTCGTTCGTACGGCGTAATGTCCTGACGTGTTCGGCACATTATACGCGTATTGTGTGACGAAAACTTTGTCGCGTTTCTCCGTTCGATTATCACACGCGGAGACGATTTTCGAAAAGTTTTCCAGCGAGCCAGTCGGCCGTCCGTTGTCCGATAACGCGTGTGTCGGCGTCGTCAGTTTCCGATCGGGCACGTGGCCTTGTAACCGCACGGCCGTTATTTTATAATATGCGCCCGATTTCATGACTTGTACGGCTTAAAGTTTTCATTTTTAAGGACCCGAATATACGTAATAATATGGAACATATGCGTGACGGTAGACCAAAACGTTTTTGATGTATCTGAAAAATTAAAGAGCTCATAATATATATATAATATATACAACTAACTATACGCCCGATGAATTCTTTATTAATAATGAAAATTTTAAATAAATATAAAAATGACTGAATATCCCAACGTTGTAAAAGTTTAGAGTGTTTGTGTCAAAGTACATTTGAATTTCATATTACATTTATATATTTCCATAAATATTATATTTATATTATCGGTGGCGCACTCATTTTCGTTTCGTTTTGTTTTGTTTTGTTTTGTTTTGTTTTTTTTTTTTGCGAACGGTGTCAACACACACTTTTACCAATCACTTTACTTACTAATACACTTACTTAACTCCTGTACCTTTCATTTTCGCCATTGCATATTATGTAATATTTTAAAGTATTGTCCGTGATTTTAGTAGATCGCGGCCAAAGCTGGTCTACTATAATAACAATAAACTTTTTTCATCATTTGTATTTTCAAATAAAATAACACAATATCTATAGATATACTGTATATGTCATATATATAATGATTGATTATGAGATATTTCAAATAATTATATATTTGTAGTTGTTGAATTACCCGTTGCTGCCGGGTTACAGTAAAAAAAAAAAAAAAAAATTAAATAGTTGAATAATTATTTAAAAAAAACATATAAATAAATAACTCGAACGTTACTACGTGACTACACGGTAAACTAATATTACTAATGACTCTTTAATTAATACATTTTTGGAACTTTTCTCATTAAACGATTCACACCGAACACTTGAAATTAAAATGAAAAAACACGTAAATCGGTTCGATGGAACTTCAGATATATCTGTGCAAATAAATCACTTCACGTTTTAATAATAATGTATATAAAGATATTAGTACGCTATATATATATATATATATACCTACCTACGTTATTTTACATTAAGATAGTAAAAATTGGATTACACTATAACTCGTTTGGATAAAATCGATACATTTTTAAGTAAATTTACCGATTTAATTATATAAAATAATAATACAGAAATATACACACTTTTAAAAATCTAACAAATTATTAACTATACTCGTATCGTCATAACCTATAGAATAAAATCAAAAATATTATGAAAAGTTTATAGAAATTATTTAACGTCCGATTTTCGGATGTAAGTCTAATCTGTTTAGTGTTCATGACATATTATACACATTATATTATATACACATTCCATAGTTTCATCCTATGTAATAATATTTGCATAATATCTTTCCGGTAGACATTTGTAACTCAATTTTTTTAATAAAATTAATTATTAAATCAATTTTAATTATAGTTATTATATTTATCCAGATGGGGCTACAGGCTTTCAACTTTTCATTAAAAGAAGCTATGTAATTGTACCCAAACGTGCTATCAAAAAAGTTATATGTATCCAATAAGATGTTTTGTTCTCCTAGATAAAAATTGAGATTCTTCTTTTCCTCTCCACATTTTGTCAAATATTTTCTTGGTGGATGTGTCCACATATTTTGTTTTTTTTTTTTACATTTACCAAGGAAAAATGTTAAAAATGATTTAAAAATGTAAAAAATGTTTTTTACCTTATACAATCAACTGAATATTTAGAAAATTGTAAAACTGATAAGATTTTCTTTGGAATATTCTTAACTATATTTACTAATCTAATAATTTAAATATATATTTCATAAAAGTTACCTGCTCTAAGACTTATCTATCTTATCTATCGCTGTACGTCATTCGTATAATAATAGGTAACAATATATAATAATTTATAACAGGTAATATATGCAGAAAACTTAATTTATATAGAAACTGGAAAATTTTATGTTCGAGTTACTAAGAAAAATATCTTTATAGTCATAATTATACAGCTAAAATGTTTTAGCAGTATTATAGATTTCATTTTTTTTAATAGCTGCAATTATTTATAAATACCATTATTATTCTATTGACGTTTGATCTATTTCAATCGAGAATATAAAAAATATTAAATACTCAAAAAATAAAAATAAAATATGGAAGTTACTGCGAATGTATATGAAACTATTTAAATGTCATGTGTACCGATTTTCTTTAAAGAGAAAATATTGACAATTTATTTATACGAGGCTGATAGTGTATGATATCAAATATCATCGAAACATTTACACACAAAATATCGGGCGATTTTTATTTTTAAAATTTTCTAAGTCAGTATATTTTCTTCGACAAGGATCCTCGATTTTGAATTGAATCGCCTCGTTTTACTGAAAAACCACTTGAAAAATAACCAATATTTTGTTGATACTTCACCTATATTTAGATAAATAACCAACGTTGCAATGAAAACACTCATGATGCAATCAGAGATTTGTTTTTAGGGGTAGGTCTACAAGAGGTGAAGTAGTCCAACTTCTTAAAAATTATATCAGCAAATATTTCTTAAGTATATTCTAATGGAAGATGAAATAGAACGGTTAGAATATGTTTACACTTTTATATATAGAATTTAATTACGAATTCTGTGGTTAGAACGAATATTATTCAAAAATTAATCTCCGAGTGTATATTTCCATTACCATACCCGTACTGTATGTATTGTTAATAATACACTAGAAATTGATTTTGTTACGAAAGGATACAAACATGTGCAAACATGTCAGACAAAATAATTAATAATTAACATTTTGATAAATCATTATTTTTTTTGAAAAATAAAGATACTAGAAAAATGATCCAGCCCCTTAAAAAAAGCTAAATATGATTATTATTTTATAATTGATAAGAAAAAAACGTTCATCGTTGCCCAACGAAATCCGAAAAAAACGCTTAAAATTTATTTTTATTAAAGACTTATTATGAAGTTTCTGATTGAAATATTCCTAAAAGTCGAGTTCATTGCCTGATGTAGAATGTTACTTTCAATTAACTTAAAAATACTGTAACTAATTTTGATTGGGTTTTTGAAAGAGGGATAATTTTTTCCATTATAAATATTATGTTTGAAACACAAATAATAGTGAGATCATAATCAGCTGAGCTTTTTTAATTTTTATTCCCGTTCTAAGATTATATGAATAATTTTATTATTATCATAGGCAGATTATATACTATATCGTATCGTTAGTCCTACTGACTATAACCCATAATAATATTTGTATTAATAGTTGATACCATAATTTGAAATATACATAAATGTTTTTTTTTATTTTTTAATTTTTAAAAGTAATGTAATTTATGTGAATATGTATATATATTTATAATTTTATGTGAAATATCAGCTATAAGGTCTATACTATAGATACCTTTAGTAGTCTCTTTTGCGTTCATATTTTAGTTTTTTTTCTTTCTATTTTTCGAACACCGTGCCAGCAATTAAATTAAAAACTGTAATTGTAGCGTCCTATCGTGAAATTCATTGTCGATTTGAAAATGAAAAATATAATGATATTTGAAAAATATTAAATGTGAAAACCGTGAAAAGTTTTACGGTGAAACGATTTTTTTAAATAATTTTTAATTTTATTGCTCGTTTACCCCTTAACGTTTTAATTTTGTTTTCGTTAAAGGACACGAATAATATACTGCAATACCTATAATATTGTCAGTCACGATTATCTTATCTACACAAAGTTTAAACCTAACTCGTTCAGTACAATTGTCATATAGTAGGTAAGCACATAATATTATGTACAATTGAAATTGAATTTAAAAACTTCTCAGCAAATGAGATAAATATACGAATTCAAGTTTTTCTCGGTTATAAAAGGTTTTAGGTTATAAATTAAGTTTAAGTTATCTATACATGATCCGTCGGGGATAACAGTAGTTACTATATTTTTGATATTATTCAAATAGTTTATTTTATGTATATATAATTTTTTTTAATAGTTTTGAAATGAAACGATCAACTATTTATGCGAAAATTGAAACCTAACCAGAACGAAATTCACTAAATCGATTGTTTTTAGTAGATGTATAATGATATAGTGTGTAAACCTATTATCTAAATGGACTGAACGTGGAGTAAAAACCACTTTTACACAACATTTAATAAGGTTTTATGAAAGAAAAAATTAATACCTTTATTGTTATGACTAATACCAAATTCAAACAGCTTTGAATGCAAGCTTCAGAAAGTACCAATTATAAACGATCATTTTTTTTTTTAATTTGAAAAAAAAATTATTAGTTCTTGGTATGAGTTCTTATTTTTTGAGTTATTAGTTCTTAATATCTATGAATCTATCATTTGTTCCATGGTATCTGTAGAAATTACTCCTGTTATCATAATATATTGGTTTAAAATGTAATCATAAAAATCAAAATATTTACAGATTATGGACTACAGAAAGAATAATATGGGTGTTTTCATTCATTATATTTATTTTTGTTTATCATATGATTAAATATGTAGTTTTATTGGTGAAAATATATATTTAAAAACAATTGTATACCTACATATTGCATACATAATCAATAAGTTTATTATCCTCTCTTTTTTCTTAAAATATATTTTATATTATTGTAACAACACTAAAAATATAATTTTAAAGTAAATTGTAAGATATGAGTAAAAAATATGAAATATATAAACATATAATTTTTTTCATGTTTCGATACTATTATCAATTTTAATTGTGTTTTAATAATTTACCTACCTATATCTACATATTGTTATACGCCGTGTAAAATTCATTCACGATTACAATGCTTATTATTAATGCAAAACGATTTTATTTTTTGTTCCAAGACAGTAAGAATAATACGTTAACATTTTGAACATTATAATTATCTCTTCATTTAAATTAACGAGAATACGATATAAAAATAATCCCTAGAACTTAGACGAAAAAAAATATATGTATATTATACGTAGATACATAAATAAAACAAAAAAAAATGTTTCATATACGAATGGTACGCGTTTTGCATATTTTTAAATATTTATGTTCATTTTAAACAAACTTCTGGGGCCGAAAGCGTGGTTTTTGAAAATGATGTGTAAATAAATTTATCGACGAGTCTACATGTATCGCACTATTCAAATACATAGAAATAAGTGGATTTTAGTTTCTATTGAAATTAGTAAATTGTTATTATATGCTATAATATATTATGTATTTTCTACTCTCAATCTAAAAGTCTGCAGAAAGTTTGTACACACTCGAAAGTACATTACTTCTTTTGAACTAACTTCATAAATAATATAAGTCATCGAAATCGATATACTTTTATGTTTACGTATTTTTTCTTCGAAGTTTTCCTATTTTAACAATATTTATAGAAGAAGCCGTTTTTATAAGGATTTTGTATAAGAAAAAATTGAAATCCAACAATTTAAAAATATTTTTATACATTTTAAATGTTGTTTAAAAATATACTCCCGTGTTCGTATCACTTTTTATTGTTGTGTAATCGCGATATTTGTTTAAAAAAAAAAACTATGTCATACTTACCTTCGTTACTCAGATTTTATAGCTTTAAGAATGATCGTATATCATTAATATTGACATTGAATAAAAAAAGATAACTTTTTCTGACTTTTCTCACCGAGGATTTTTTTTGTAAGTGTTTTATGTCTGTAGTGGTTGATCATTAAAAAATGTAAAAAATATTACTATTTTTAATTGCTTTTGAAAATCACAATATTACCTACCATTAAACAATGAATGACTGTCAAAATCTAATAAATATTGTCAGCTTTTGATTTGAATAACAACATTGTTATAAAAAATATTTATCTGCAATTATTCTAGCTGATATAGTTCTATTAAAGTACGAAACTATATGATTTTACGGACCATTTTTCGGGATCGTGGTGTCCTTTTATCAATACTGCAGTGTATAGCCTGTACGCCCTATGCACACATAGACATCATGGCTAAATAACTAGGTATGACAACAACTAATTAGTTAAACGCAGGTATGATTTTTTCTTCCATGAAATTGATGTCCGGTTCCAGGCATGAAATTTGAAAACATGATACGCTCCAATACTGATAATTGCACTCCCCTTCCACTCTTATTGAAAATCTAAAAAACGTATGTACGAATGTACTGTACTGCGGAAAGATAATTAACCACGATAAGAACGAGCACCAGTTTCATGAAAAAAATATGACATTGTTTTCTCCATAGATACATGCGCATACCGAGTGACAATTTGGTCAATGTGTTGTCATATCTAGTTGTTTAGCCACGATACATATAGTATATATTATATCTGTAGATACAGTGACGAAACCCATGACTGTTCTTGTATATTACTGTTATTATTATTATTATTATTATTATTATTTCACTTTTTTTGTATTTCTACAAATATATGAAAATGTAATTTCCGGTTATTTTTAAGGGGTCTTATAATATACAATATTATACATTATCTTCAAAGAAATTGTATACTTTATGGCAAGTTCCGGTTTCTCTAAGTATTGTAAGCTTTGCACTCTCCCCCGTTTCGTTTTATGTATTTCACTCTTACTTTAATTAATGACTCTCGGTATATAATATAATTAATTGTACGCTATGATTAAATTTTTTTCCCTCAAGACATACAATATTATTATTTATATATTTAACTTTTGACCGTCCAGATAGAATAGAATAATATGGTCATAGAACATTTTGTCATAATAAAATATCTCTTGAATAAATACCAAAGGCAATTTTGATCATTTTCAAAATATATCCTGCAGAAACAGAGATGTGTCTGCCTCCATTTGATTATATAAAAATATTTTTTTTAGTCACTTCGTAGTAATTTAATTTCCGTACACGTTTCATGGTGTTAAACATAATTATATACACTATAGAAACGATTTTTAGTGCGCAGTTTTCATGATGAATATTACTGTTGAAGTCGTTGTAATATGTCTAACATTAATTAGTTACGTTAACGAGCAATGTTAAACACGGGTATATCTTACTTTTAAAAGGTCCAATTTCAAAGTAATACGTATTCGTCATATTCATATTAAATATTTACATATTTTGGATTTAAAAGCACAAGTTTAGAAACCTTTTATCCCCGTTGGGTACGTAGTTGATGGTATATAGTTTCGAGTTTATTGATTTGGTTACCTACCAGAAAAATAGATATTATTTGTTTTTCGTTATTCACGTTATAATATTCGTATTACCTGTGATAGACGTATATCATATGCGTTCGTCTGTCTTTACAATTTGTTACTATGGTTACAATATCTAATATTTACAGTTTTTATTCATATTATTAATATTAGGCGTCGTAAGAATTTTAGTGGGTTAAACCAATTTATTGTTTTAAACTTATTTATGAATTTTTACTTTATTAAAATACGTTTAGAAATCGGGAACTCTCGGGAACACTCGCAGAGTGGCCTTGCAAACTTGTTTAAACATGAATTTAAAACTCCAGCTTATATCACCCATCGTAACCATCCGTTCGTCCGTCCGTCTGTCCGATCGATGCATTATCATAGTTACTGCAGAGGTTTTTGATTTGATTGTTATTGTGAACGGACAATTATTTAGTCACATTATTACAGTTACAAGAGAAACAGACACCTGGAAATCTTTCACACTCTAAGAGAATGTATTTTCTAATGTCCAGCTGTCCTTACAATTACCGTTTGCGTGGTTACTGGTTACCAATAATATATACATTTACGGTTTTATTCGTTTTGTTGGTTTTAGATTTCCTTATATAACAGTATAATACGTTAAATTAATTTATTTTTTAATTGGTTTTTTTTTTTTTTTCATTATTTAAAATACGTTTAGAAATCGGGAATTTAACATGCTCACGGAGTGGGCTATCCTAACATGTTTGTTCCTTATCCAATTCCAATTTTATATTTTAAGTAATCAATAGTGTAATGCCAACGACGACGTTTCGACGTATTCTTTAGGGTGAGAGCTATGAATTAATTAGTCCAATATTATATTGATTAAAATTATAAATAAAAGCTTCGTTAGTAAAAATGAATAATAATAAAAAAATAAACTGAAAAGTAGTAGTCACATTAATCTAAAAATAGCGTTATCTTTTGAACATATTATAACAAATGTATCATTTTCATTGAGCTCTTATAAATAAAAATGATAGAATGATTTCATATTCATAGTTAGTTATCGAATAGCGTGTATTGATTTCAATTTAAAAACAAATTTAAATATACCTCTAAATTAGTACCTAATCGTAAATATTTTTATTTTTTAGTTATAAAAGAATAAAACCAAATGCGCAACGACAAATACATAATAAACAGTATGCAAAATCTAAATAATTTTACAAAATTAAAATCGGAGTAAGCAATAATCTGTAAGTCATACATGGTATTTTTGACAAAAAAATCGCCATGCTCCAATCCTTTCAATTTAATAAAACTTATTTATTGTTATTAAATGAAACAACAGCTATGACCCTTGACTTATTGTTTGTTAAATAAATATTTTGAAAATTTAAAAAATATTAAGTCTTTAAATGTATTCCTGAATTATTCAAGTGATAAAACTAGAACCTCTTTAAGTTTCTGAATAGAAAATTAAAAAAAAAAATTAATATCTAATGATTGAAAATTTTTTATTTCTATTGGAAAGTTGCTTAATATTTATTATAGTTATTTATTTATTAATAGTCCATTGTTAACATCATTTTTATTGTTGTTTAATCACGATATTCGTTTTATTAAAAAAAAAAAACATGTTTATGTTATTTACTCAAAAGCTTTTTCAAGTGATTTTGGTGTTATATCTATTATAAAATTTGAAGATAATAATATTTCATAGCCAATCTCAATGGAGTTTTAAAATTTTTTAATATTCAGATCATTATCGAAAGCATCAAAATCACCTTTACATTTTTAATTAACTGAACGTTCTTCATAACTAATATTTCAAAAACGCCAATGAAACCGAGACCAAAATGTTGTTCTCTATATAGTTTGTAATAAGTGATTTAACTCAAAAATACATTTTAATAATTAGACGAAATTAGTAGGCCAGAATTATAAATATATTTTTGGTGATTTTATACAAATATTTGGCTATATATAATTCAAATGGTGAGTAAGAAACCACAATCTACCCACCAAAAAAATGACCATGGCTTAGACAACGAATCTAAAAAGTAGTTAAATATTATAAATTAAAAAGAATTTACAAAGTTTGAGAATTGACATTTAAATGCTTGTAATAATAGTATAGACAGTGTTCTAGAGAGTAAAATAATAAATATTATAAAAATATATATTTAAATCAATTTTCAACAGCTCATAACGTTATACCTATTGGTTTATTTTATAGTAATAATTTATATGAAATATACAAATACAGACATTAGAAATAAAAATAATGATTAATTTTTATACTTGTTTGTCAATTTTTACGAACAGTACATTTTAATTAATTTAGTTTATAAAATAATAGCTATCTATGAGTATATTATATTTGCGTGATATTTGCAGTTTATGAGTTCGAAAGTTATAACATCTGGATATCTACTAACATTCGGTGAACTGTGTTTATAAATGCTTAAATATAATTTACGATTTTATTAGAAAACCGGGCGTCGTAGATTGGGTTATATTATAATAAACGAAAGGGAAATTTCACTTTAATTGTTTCATCAAAATAAATGGATTTATTATTATCATTTTTTTTTTTTTTGTTTTGTTTTTTTTTTTTTTTTTTACCAGATTATTACGAATATTATGTTTGTGATTACATTTTTTATAATTTCTATGGATTAATGAATTCGCTTAAATGTACCTGTAGGATAAAATAATCCAATTTTTTTTTTTATTTTCTGTTACTCTTATTGTATTTTTATTGGCTCTTTTTATCTGTAAAATAAAAAAAACTAAGTAAGTATAGAAAAAAAAACAAATAAGACAACGATATGGTTACAACTCTATATATTTAACCTCTGCTTATGTTCTATACATTCTTATCCACAATTGTTTCACATTTATTTTACATTTTTATTATATATATATATATATATATATATAAATTAAATAAAAACATAATATTTTTTTTTATCCTGAGAACAAATGGTAACAAAAAAAGTAAAGTCGATAGAGACGGTTAACCCAATATTGATGTATTATTTGGGGAAAATTAATTTACCATTCTATCGCTATATTCGTATTATATTATCTCGTAAATAGATTGGAATTATATTAATAAATACTCCAAATATAACTACTGGATACAATATGAGATTTAAAAACAATTTATTATATAGTCTATAAAATTTTCCCCGCGATTAATGGTAAATATAACCGGTATTTAAATTAAATACGTTTAACGCAACGAAAAAAATCTATATTTATTTCGTTAAAAACAATTTAAATATAAAAATCTTAATTTGGTTTGTGACCTATAGGTATATTAATATATAATATGTATATATTTAAATATTTAATAAATATTGAAATTTCATATAGATAAAATAATTGGTTTTCAATTATTTATTAATTAAATTATGAATTAGTACTATACCTAACTATTATAGCAAGTACCTAAAGTGTTCAGTTTGAATTGTTATTGTTTATGTTTTATACAAATATTCATTGGCTAATTGAAAAAACTGTACATTTATTACATCGATTTGTGATTATTATCAACCGAAAACAATTCGTAAATATACATTTATACACATTTCGCTAAAAATAATATTTGTTTAAATGAAATTTTTAATTTTTAGAAAAAATCCACCATATAAAATGACCGTTAAAAATGGAGATTTTTTTCAACCGTGCTCGTATCTTTTTGACTTAAAATCTTCTATTTTTTCCATATTGTACGTTTGTTTAGATCCGTTTATTTTTAAGATGAAATTTTTTTAGAAAACCGTGATAAGTTGTTATTTTACAACGCTAAAATCGGGCCAAGATGTTTTTTTTTTTTTTTTTTTTTTACTTACTTTTACCAGACTAATTTATTTGTTTAATATACGGGTATGTTAATCAAATGTGTATGTAATATTTGTCGGGTAGTTTATTCATAAAACCTCAAACAATACAAAATTATTCAATTTGAACCATCATTATTCACAAAAAGGGTCACGACAACGACAACGACAATAGCAGTTATTTGTATTTCAACACTGTATAATATACAGTGTATATATATATATATATATATATATATATATAGGTAGGTAGGTACATACTTTCCTACCTGTATACAGTCTGATATTTCTATATTTTACTGCCAGACTAAAGGAAATAAATAATGTAAATATAAAGTCAAGGAATTGAAATATTATCTTTAGCTGCAGCGT
This sequence comes from Pemphigus obesinymphae, assembly GCA_025469235.1. Taxonomy (NCBI): domain Eukaryota; kingdom Metazoa; phylum Arthropoda; class Insecta; order Hemiptera; family Aphididae; genus Pemphigus; species Pemphigus obesinymphae. Next base: position 18,877 of record JAIPRL010000099.1, read on the forward strand.
GCAATCAGTGTTTCCATTCGAATCCTATATCTACAACAAACTATACATAAAAAAGTTTGCTACAGGAAATATTGTCTATATTTTGTAACCATCCGACGCCATGCTTTTAAAGAAAACTATTTTCTATTTCAATTTCAATTTTTTTTTTTTTTTTTACATTAAATTGAATTTGAAATCATTTTTTATTATTATTACACGTAATAATAATATAATATATCGAGCACGTATAATTTAGAAATATTACACGTGTTGGAAATTTCGTAAATCGTGGAAAAAGTATTAGAGGTATATATATATATATATATATATTATATAATATACAAATTGTCTAAAATATTTGGGATATTTTACGAATTTATGAGAAGAGAAATATAATGATTTTATCGATTATTATCGATTTCCCCAAGGTTTCATTCGACCGAGTTTTTAATTTTAGCGTTTTCGTTATAAGTGACCATTAGATATATTTTACATTTTATATATTTTTTTGTCCCTGACATATACGAGTAGTATAAACATTTACTGTTCTAAAATAAAAACCACCTATTGACTGATTTTCTTATTTATTTTTTTTCAAGAAGAACTTAAGTTGAAATAGATTTAATATTTTGTACAAGTCAACTGCTGCAGGTCGTAGGTATTGGAAAGAAAGTTTAATATCTAAAGCTTTCTGATTTTGTATTTGATTTACGATTACTAGGATTTAGTCTAACGGTTTCAATCCAGACAATGGAAAATAAAGGTTTTTTTTTTACATTTTAAAAGTATAAAAGTTTAAATATTGAGCATCAAATTATTAACGCCCTTGCTTGTTGCGACATCAACTATAATATTTTATCTTATTATGCCATCAGACATACCCGCCGTATTATATGGTATATATTATATAATTTGAGCAGTATCGACTTTATAATATTATATTAATATTGTACCAATAGAGACAGAATAAAAGTTTATAACGTAGTCTATGACTTGTTTTTTCTGACAATCATTATCGAAATCTGACATTGTCCGGTATTCGCCTGGTTAAAACATCCATTTCAAAATATCCAACGAAAATATATCTTAAAATTAAGATCCAAAATGTAAATCATCGTGTAAATAATATGCCATTCTCGTTAGAAATGCTTTTTTTAAATATTTATATTTAATATATTTAAAAATAATATACTATATATGTACAAACCTATATATTATATTATACCTATATTAAATAAATTTAAAAATACAATTTTACACAAAGAAGTTTAAGCTTTTAATGGCTCTATAATTATTTTATTTTGTATTTTAATATTTTTCTTTCGGATATTTATATCTAGGTACCTATGTGATTTTGCGGAATGTAGGACATTTGTCAATTTTGCACAGTGACAATTCCCCCACCCTCAAAAAAAAAAAAAAATCAAATTAATATAGGTATTTACATATTTTGTTAAAAGTATATGATAAACAAATAATTAAAATAATAGATATAATTTTTATAAATAGGTTCAATTGTTGGAAAAAAAATGTTGTAAAAAGTAAAATATAATCGGAGAGGGGGGAAGTTAGGAGTAAATGATCTGCTCTACTATTTAAACACCAGGGGAGGAGGGGAAAAGTCACATATTGGAAAAATGTACATTTACCGATTTTGTGCTACGAATATAAATTCGTGACTTGACGGACTTTACTCGGCTGATTGACGAATTAATTCATTTAGGTACACATACTGACATATCCCATGGGCGTCGATTCGTTGCGATTTGCATAGAATCAAAATGAGATTTATGTCGAATATTATGCCTATATACGTATTATCAGAAAATATCAATGACGTAAATAAGCAGCGATACGGAGACGAAATAATATTTCTAAATTGAATGCAGAGCTTCGTTTAAATTTCTAACCACAATAAATTGTTGTTATTTTATTCGTACACTCTCCACGTGGTTAATTTTTTTCAATATTGAAAATATTTGGCGAAGGAATAAAAAGTGTATAATTTTTTAACTCTCCCCCACCCCCCCCCCAAAAAAAAAAAAGGAATAGTTTTATTCTTTGGAACAAGTCAAAGATGACACAACAATGTGAAGCAGTGTTGTGGCCACAAGTCTTAGCGCCCTAAGGAGAGGTAAAATTTTTGCGCCCCTCAAAATAATCAATAAAACATAATTTGTATACATTTCTGTGGAAATCGAGAAATTGACTTAAAAAATAAAACTACGGGCCTGGGATTAGAGGAAGTGATGATAAAAGTTATTTAGCTACGGCACTGGTATAATATAGTCTGAAGTCTTCGTTCGGTCACCATTTCGCGTCTGCAGTCGACCGAGTGACAAAAATAATCCGAAAATCTGTATTGAGTGGCATATAAATGACGTAATTGTACTCGCGAATACAATTTTTCGCATACATATATATTATAATATCCGCCCTCGTCACATAGGCATATAATTACGTTTGCAATACACTTTATTATCCTAATATTTCTATAGTTTCGTATACCTACACAATATCGTCCTTATGGACGGTGTAATAAAAGGAAATAAGTCCATTTTAACAATTTTTTTTTTTTTTTTTTTTTTGTATTGTAAATTCTTGTAGACGATTTCACAAAAACACACATCGATTGACGCGAAAAAAACAACAAACGTTGTGAGTTCGTTAGCAAAAATTTTGATAAAAAATGTTTAACTTTTGGATGTTTTTGACATAGTTTTTTTTTTTAGTTTCCCGCCGAAAGTAGTGTTTTTGTACTTATTCTATATATATATATATATATTACAATATTGACGTTTACCTATACGCGCCGTTTCAACGCACGTACAAGTATAATACAGGAATTTCACCGTGTGTAAATATTACGTCTTTTTTACAATCATATAGAAATCCAAAGAGTCGGGGCTTAAATAATGGGGCGGACACGTTGACGGTCTCTCTCTCTCTGTCTACGTCCGTATATAGATAGGAGTTTCCTCCGTATTCGACCGTTTTTTTTTTTTGATAAACAAACACACGCACATACACGTATAATGTACACACACACACACACGCATACGTCTGATTTCTTCCGTTGTGTGAAAACTGTCTCTTTGATAACATATCCTTAATGATGATCGATTAACGGTTCCGGCCGATGACAGTTCAGGCGGGCGCGCGTGGTCTCACTCTTTCCACGAACGTCCCGTGGAATGTGCCGAATCGTAATATCTAACTTTGGGCCCGATTCAATACTATTCGGCTCGGCGGGGCCATTATAGTCTGCGTAAAAAGAGACGAGACGTTCGCGGCCGAGGCATCCCACTTACGACGCGCCCGCGGCGGAGTAACACGGGGTTACCATATGTATCATAGTCAGATTTTATTATTTCCAATCAAATCCTAGGTCTATGAATAAGTTTTGAATGTCATATCCAGGACATTGTCCCCTCGAAAAATAAAATATAAAATTAATATAAAACTTCACACGTAAAACGTGCACTATATACGCACACGGTATGAAAACGTCAAAATCTGAGTTAGTAAGTTTTAGATAGGACGTATAAAATATAAAACTACCCACCTGCCTATTAGTAAATAATAATTACCATCATAATTTTGTAGTCCTAATACACTATACAGGGCCGTCCCGAGGGGTTTGGGGGGGGGGCTCACCTCCCCACCCCCTCACACAACTTTAGAAAGTAGTCGGAAAAATTAAGATCAGTTGGCAAAATTATTAGGATCAGTCGGTAAACAGTAGAAAAAGTCGATGGTTATTTATTTTTTTTTTTGCTTATTCACTTTTTGAATGAAGTATTTTTCGGAATTTTGTCGGGAAATTATGCAGCAACGGAGTATTTTTCGGAATTTTAAATCTATAAATCATTAAGATTTTAGTCGGCAAAATGACGGTCGACTAACTTTTTTCTTTTCCTATAAATAATAGTACCTACCGTATACAGTAGCTCCGTGTTATTCCGCCGCGCGCGCGTAAGTATAGGATGCCTGGGCTCGGCTGCCGCGAACGTCTGGTAAAAAGAGTCCGTTCTGCGATAACCTGCGGGCCGAATGCTGGTCCGTTATCTGCGCACACTGCGTATAACGTCCGTCCATCCGATTAAAGAAATATATAGAAAAAAAAAAAATGTTTAAGATATTAGATTCCGAGCGAAGCGGCGAGGAACGTATTGGTTTTACAATTATGTTTTTTTTTTTGTATGTTTTTTTCCCCTGTAAAACTATATATATATACTGTAGAAGGCTCCGATTGTTATACGCTCAGCATCATTTTCCGGTGGAAAATTAAATCTAATTGACGGTACTTAAAAGCGGTTGTATTTCGTTTTTTCAAAACTATTTTTTCGATAAGTGCCCAAGAAAATACCACCGAAAAATTAAAGACAACCGGTAAGTGCACGATTTTGTTTAACATATCGAATATATGGGTTTTTCGTCGTAATTCCGAAAAAAAGTCTCGAGGGTTTCACATACAATGTATTTAAACACAACGTTAAGGTAAAAGAATTATTTTACATTTTGTCCCCTCGATTTTAGGCTATTTATTGCAGTTTTTAGTATTGAAATTTTTCCATCATAAATAAACATATAAGTACAATATAAACATACATTTAAGTGTCGAGACGTTTTTAAATATGTTCAAATACTGGAGGAAAAATGGATCTATATAGACTTCACTAAAAACGTAGGTATATAAGTATCCCAAAATCGGGATATTTATAGTAATTTTGAATTTTAAATTTTTTTTGTCACACAAGAGTGATTTTTAGTTATTACCGAAAGTATAAATCATGTTACATACGTCGGAGCTTCGTTCACCCCATACTGACCGGCTTGTTTTTGGTGGAAAATCAAAGTTTTGACAGCATATTTAAGAGTATAGATACCTATATACACATATGAAAGTACAGAAATTGAATAATAACTATATCTATAAAAATGTTTTATAGTCAAAAATCGAAATACACGCATTTAAATTTACAGAATACAGCCTACAAACCTCTCATTTTGGATCCGTCAATAACATATACGTGTTATATGTTACTCGTCGGCCAATTCCAGAAATATTCGCACATGTTGTATTATGTTTATTATTATATATACCTAGATGATTTTCACAACAAGAAATAGAAAACGAATTTTTTAAACGTATTCGATAGATCACAATACATAAAATGTTTTAATGGAATCCGTATAAATAAAATAAATATAATAACTAATTGTATTACCACATATTATATGGGTATTTAATAACTTTGAATTATACACTGTGAACCGTTTTATTTTATGCAGATGTACCTAGTATTATATATCAGATTTCATCTATAAAACCAATTTTTTCACATACTTTAAATTCGGAAAATTGAGGAGGGGGTTTAACGGGGATAGCGTACAAGTATCAAAGGATCAAAGAAACGTTACACGATTTTGGTATGGCTTTTGGTTTGACTAAATTATAAATTCATATAAATTTACCTACACATAATCATAATAATCACACGTATCTTAAAATTATCTCATTTCATACGAATTAATTGAATTATAAATTGGTGTATGGTTCGATGACCTACATGACCGATTCTTTGGTCGTTAAGCGCGTAATATATTCTACCGGAACATTTGATTATATGGCGCAAAAATGCGCACGTAATACATATAATGTGTATATACGGTCAATCGAATGTCATTACAATATTCGCTTACGAATTAAAATAAATATATTGTATTTTGGTCTATAATAGGTCAAACAGTTTACAAGAATGAAACTTTTATATAAATTATTTTTATCAAGCGCATGACGTAGAAATACATTAAATATATAACATATTAGGGTCGAATAAAAGGTTTCATGAATTAATTAGTACTTTTAAAGTATTATTTATTTAATTTCATACAATGTTTTAATTAAAACTATATTCATAGTTGGTTTTATCTATGCAATAATACTGTACAATTTTTACATAATTTTCGATTTGGTCCGGTATATTTCATATTATAACTGCACACGTAATTCTATATTTGTCCCCTATCCGTCCGCTGCTTTGATAATATAAATAATTTTTTCGGAAATTTCTTTTTGTATTTTTAAAAATAATATTTTCATCAGGAACGTTTTAAAAAAATATCTACTGCAGTTTTTTATGAGAATAAATACACGTTCTCGCTCGTTTTATTCCAATACGCTCATGCACACGACAACAATGTCGTTAAATCAATGAAATTAATACAAAATAACTATTTTGCGAGGTAATATTCTAATACGTTGTATAAACGTTAATTTTTATATCAATGCGTTCTGGAACATTGAAAGAACACAAACATTATTTCTGTTTGAATCGTACCTGTTTTAATGTATATGCCTACGTATTTTATGTAGATATCTTTATAATATACAGTATCATATAAACGTTTATCAAAAACATACACGTTGATAATATAATCATTACGATTCAATCAATATCATAAATCCAAAGATTTTATGTGCACATAAATTTAGTTAAATTCATACATTCAATGTCATAATCGTGTCCACGTTTAGAACGGTAAAAAAAAAATTATAGGTTATTACCTATTCTGTGTTTCACTTAATAAGCGATTCGCAGGTAACACGAAATATTTTAACCAAATTGTTTCGGATGTCGGCCGGCACCTAAATATATATTATGGACCTTTTTTCAATTACTTATTCATTTTGGTGGCGCATACAGAAAACAACTTGCCTAATTGTAAATAGCAACACATATTTTTTTGATATAAGTTTTATTATAAAAAAAAGTCACTTAGATAATTGAATTCAAAATTGAATGTCTTAGCTAGTTAAATTAAAAAAAACTACATTATTTCCGATATTTCCGAAAATTTGAAAAGGTTCATACTAACCTATTAACTATTACCGACAGAAGAATATTTCGGTATGTAAAAAACGGTATTAGATTATGCTACCAACACGATGATTAATTTATTAAATGAATAAAAAAACATAACGAGTTTAATGGTACAAAAATACTATACCTATCTTCATTTATTTGGTTTTCGGTTGCATTTTAATTTTCATTAATTTTAGTACATCCTAAAATGTTGACAAATGATAACGAACGCAATCATATCTTATTATAAATTAAGTTTTATTTTATTTATTTTTTTTTGCTCTTATAACTTGTTATTAGTTTTTTTGCACTTTACTTCTACTGGTTTATATCATATGTAATTAATAATTTATTATTTATTTTTATTAGCTGTTATCGAAAGGAAAATTTCTGGAAACTATCCAATAGTTTTATAAATACTTAATTAATAATGTCAATATTGATTTAAAATATTTCTGATTTTCACAGTTCTTTTTTATTCTATTTTTTTATTTTTAATTAACATGCATTTTCCGTAGCAGTGGAAAGGGTAATGATTATATGTATTTTATTAAACATTTTCGGTAAAATAAGAATTTATAATGTTGACGTAAGATTACCTTAGGGCATTGAGATGTCTGGAATGGTTATACTCATTTTTGTAAAAAAAAAAACAAATTCAGATAATATTAATTTTTCGCGTTTTCGCGTGAAACGCACTGTATACATATATATATATATACACACACTGTATATATATATATATATATATATACAAAATACGGATAGTAGGTAGGTAAAAGTATAATATTTTGGTGAAATATAACCATTTATTTTTTTATTTTTAACAGTCAAACTTTAGATTTTGTTTTCAATATTAAAAATACATTTAACTCAAAACTGAGTTTAAGAACTATTATAAATGTAGATGTAAGATATTTTATTCGAAGTAAATGCGTGTACTGTAAATATGGCATATAGTAATAAAACGAGAATAATTGTTTAGTTTAAGATAAACGTAACATCTGCTTAATGGTGTAATGGAAAATTACGGTGGACGTATTTTAAAATTAATATTTAAAGTTGAACGTAATAATATATAGACATTACGGTAATAACTATTAAGTGCATAATATATATGTTAATATCGTACGATAATATTAAGCACAATAATACTTTGGATACGAATATTTTTTTTTTTTTTTTTTTTAAAGCCATTACGTAAGTTTTGCGGAAAATAGGATTTCGTAACAACTACAATAAGTTACTTTTATATTAAGTTAAATTTTTGTTATAAATCCAAGCGCTTTTGAAAGTCTTATACGGCGTTCTTCTCGATATTAATAATTATACATTCATTTTAAGTTAAAAGCGTACATATTTTGTTTTAGAGAAATTAATATTTTCGAGCTTGTTTAGTTTAATATCAAATATGCATTATTTTATGTCAAAATACGTAAACAGTTATTTTATTGTGATACCGTTTTAATTCATGTTTCATTTTAAAACCAAATACGCCGTCGAAATATAATATATAGGTTATAAATATCGACTATGTATACTCGTATTTTTCCTGTCTAGACATATGATATATAAAGTTCCGTTATAAATCTGTTTCTTATTATTAAGACCTAAGGGTGCATCTGCGTTCCACTCTAAACCCATAAATATTGTGATCAAATGTATATCAATTTCGTCCAAGAATATTAATAAATAAATAGACTAAAAATAGTAAACATACACACAAATTCCGTCTAAAGAAACATTTGATATGAAAACTAAAAATGTTTAGCAAATTTAGTAAATTTAACAAATTTAGTAAAAATTACTATTATCTACTAATTTTCAAATATTGTTCATAAAAAACGAAATAAGTTATAAAGACGTATTATAATATTAACACTATAGAAAAATTTTATACAATCATTCCAAAATATTTACATAAGTTAAAATTATACACACAATAAATTATAATAAATTAAACATTGATAAAATCTATGTTTGGGATTTTATGAACTTTAAAAAAAATATTAATACAATATCTTATCGTTATCGAATTAATTTTGGTATTAATTTAATGAGTGGAATACAGGATATACTTTTTTTTTGCCAATGGGAATAGAATCGGTATGTACCTTTTTTTTTTAATCCTGAGAGGAATTGGTATTAAAATAGGTTATTATGAGACAGAGCTCGAATGGCAGCCGTTTTTATTAAATAAGAATTCATACAATATACTCATTTTATAATGTGTTAAAATTTTAATTAGTATAAAACCAATGTGTTGACAAAAAAAGAAAAAAAAACATACATTAAAACAATAAATACAGCGATAATTGCGAATATGACGTAATGATATTAAACTAATTAAAAATAATAGCTTCGTTAGTTTTGAGTGAGTGTTGATCAGTGTAATTTCACTCAGTTATTATACAAATGAACTTAAAATTAAAAATGCATCACGTTATTCATAAAATTACCAATTAAAAAAATTATTATTTTTGAATTTTTGTCATTATTTAATTAATATTATGTTTAAGTAGATATATTTTTTTTTTTGAAACAATATTCTGACTAGAAAATTTATACTGTTGTCCTTATATTTAACTTATCCTAAACATTTAAAATTTTAAATATTATCTACATAGTACCATTCTTTAAGAAGTAATTTTAAATTTTACCAGTATTTTTTTTTTGTGTTAGAATACACTACCAAAACACATGGAAAAATGAAAATAACACGTAAAATCCTCCTAATTCCAGTAGGATGATCTTAAAATCAAATACGGTTTTCGGGATATGATGGCAATATAGAAAAGTACGGTAGTACATACAATAACATACATTTTTTCAAAATTTTCAAGTTTATAACCTTTACAGAATACGCATGTGCAAAATGACTTACATTATATAGGTAGTATATTGATGTATAGTAGACAATTATAATTCCTTCTTAAACCGTAGGTAAGCTCTTTTGCACAGAATGGATTTATCGAAATAAATTATTTATAATTGCTGTCTAATTCAATAAAATTTCAGTGGTTCACTAACCTAGTGGGGGGGGACAAAAATTGTTGTAACTATGAAGAATACCATGATATAGGTAACGTACCTTATATGAAGTGTAGTCACGTGTGATTGATTAAACATATTTTTTTGGGGGCCTATGTTCACAAATTAAAATAAAATAATTATATAGATAACCATATAAAAATGTTTTTATCATGAAATGTATAAAAAAAGTTATTTCAAATATAATTCAAAATTCTGTAGTTTTTTTGAATATAAAATAATTTAGTTTTGACTATTCGAAATAGAATTTAAAGGCTATTGGAGCAGAGTATTTGAAATATCGAATATATTAAATAACTTTTATGTATAGGTTATATGTATGGGGTATAATTAATTTAAATTGATTAGAAATTTCAAATTCTTCCTAAACTTACACTTCAAACCGATACGATATTATTAAAGGAGAACGATTTTTTTGCTATGGTTCCAGTAGAAAGATTATTAAATTTTAAAAAGTAAAATAAAACATTTCTTCTACACAACTTAAAAACGATACTAAAGAATTAATTTACATATTCAAAACGGTTAATCTAACATAGAAAAGTACGTAATTTCTGCATATTGGTCTAAATATATAAAAAATATTTGTTGCTCCAACAGCCTTTTAAATGCTGTGTAAGATATTTATTTGTTTTACAATGACATGTTTTTTTAATTTTTGGTGTATACACTTACGTATACACTTTTTCGAATAGAAAGAGTAAAGCAAGAGTTTTTAGGTATTGATCTATCTGATTCGTTCTAGTTAGTACTTTATATAGGTCATTTTATGATTTATCAGTCGTTTTAATACGGGTAGGTAACGAAAAAACTACCGATTTCAACGAAAAGTCGTTATAAATTGGAAAATAATTACGCTACACTAAGATTTTCTCTGCAGGATCGTTTTATTGAATAAAATAATCTATTAACGAGTGAAATGTTTTCATACATTACTAATGGATATTTATATTTTACAAGTTTCATTTTTATGAATAATCGATTAAAAAAAAATATTATAATCCATTTTCTATAATATACAGTCAACTTAAGTTTTCTTGAAGTCCATTTATTTTAGAGGCGAAATCAGCTGGCAACATATTATATATTATATAAATGACCATCGGTATAGACGTGTTGCCGGAAAATTATTATAAATTAGTAGGTGCTATTTGTGTGAGGCATATATAATATGTGAGTTAGCAGAAAAAGGGATAACTCATTTTGTATAAACTAAACATTTATTTTTGTAATCAATCAATAGTTAAAAGTTTATTTATTTTCAATATAACTACATTTTAAATTTTAATTCATATTTCAGATTACGGTAAAAGATGAATCTTAACTTGTATTTATTTATTTATTTTTATATTTATTATATTAATTATATTATAGTTTCATCACGCGTGACTAATATAACCATTATAAGGTCAATATTTGGGATATAAAAATTGGCTTAAAATTGGACTAAAATAGTCTGAAAATATTAAAAAAAAAAAAAAACGCATACACGTACATTATTTCACAACAATATGTACATTTTATTGATAGAGTTTGCCGGTAAATCCGTGTCCCAACAATAACGTCTTCCACATCTAATGAGAAGTTCCAGTAGGTATACGAGCGTCGTGGGTATTGTAAGCATAATTAGTTCGAAAGTTTTGAACGTTCAAGTGTCTATTTAAAGCTCGCTTGACTACTAAAGGTGTATTACACTCAACATTAAATCGTAAAAGTCCGCCGAAATTCGCATACTATTACTATCGTAAAGGAATTCGGTCCTATAAGTGCATGTAAAAACAGTAATAATTGCAAGTACTATTTTATTTGAAAAATGGACACATTAAATTTATATTATATATTCTCAAAAAAACTTTAATAATACCAGTACATATATATATATATATATAGGGAAAGTATTCCAAACATCAAAAAATATTATTTAATTTTTTAATAAAAATGTAATTATATTATATTATCATAATATAATTATATAAATAGAAATTTACTGATTTTGCCTCAAATATTATATATACCTAATAATGTAGTTACAATAGTTATAACAATATAAGCAAAATATATTTAGCGGATTTTATGCTATTATAAACATTATTTTTAATGGTATATAATATTAATATGTTAAGAAAAACCAAAAACTTGAAAAATAAACATGGAAAATCAATGAAAAATAATTTCATACTGAAAATGCTATTATTATACAAATGAAAGGGAGCAATTTAGAAAACAACATCATACGTTCGTGAAGTTGACACTCCTACTTACTTTACTATTCTACAAAGTTCAAAGTAGTATCAAATTTTTGAAATTTTTATGCAACCTTATGCAAATCTTTGGAAAAAATTTGCAATTTTCATCACAACTTTATAAATTCAAATATTATTGCAGTAAATAACTCTATTACCAAGTTGATAAACGTAATCATTATCTATGCTTTGTCGACAATTTTTTTTACAAAATTTTAATTTTAAAGAAAAATACATGTATTTAAATTATTGGGATTTAAAAATAATTATTCATATTTTAAAAATATTAATTTTATAAAAAAGACGTTGACAAAGCATAACTAATGATCACGTCTATAAATTTGTAATTGATTAATTTATTCTAATATTAGAGATTAAATTTTCATAAATTTTTTATTAAATGACAGAGTTCTAATGAAAATGTTGAACGTGAATTTCGTATATTACCAGTAGGTTAGACAGAGACAGTAAATGCGTGTATTAAGTTCTCTTAACAATATTCAACAGCCGTTACTTTGATACATTGTTTTTTTTTTAAATAAATAGGTAGATATTTAAAATTCAGTGAAATTAATTTTTTACAATTCTTATATAATTCATACAAAAATACATTTATTATATCAAAAACTAGATAATATATTTTTAGGTATCACATTTTAATTTTTTTTTTCAATTAACAAAAAAATAAAATTAACAGATTTGTACGTATGGTGTCTATATAACATTATATAGTTGTTGTATAAACATTTTAATTATTAAAATAATTATTAATTTATTAAATAAATGAAATGTGTTTAGTACCTTCAAAAATATTATGAACTAAATATTTAGACAATTAAATTATTAATTTTTAAAATATACTAAGGTTTATACTGTTTGCTATAATATATATAGTATATACCTACTAAATTATAATATACACAATACACATTACTCTAAAACCATTTCAAAATGCCTTTCTGTTTGTTTTATGTTTAGTACGAAAATTGTGATTACACTTAAATAAAAAAATAGTATTAACAGAGGATCAATTAAAAATTGTAATTTTTAAATTTACAAACGTTTAACCAAAATTGTTAGATTTTAATTTTTCTTGAAATTGCCTAATCCTTAAAACCCGGTTATGTAAGTATAACGGTTTAATAAGTTAAATAAATGAAAATAAAAACGAAATTACGAAAAAGTGTTTTTTTTATCAATGATGTGATTGAAAAAAAAAATGTCTGGACTTTACTAGTTTGTTCAAAATCTCCTTCAAATACATGCAGAATGACGGGTCCTGTCCAATTGTGAGCTTGTACCATAATTTAGTGGAATACGATTTATATACCATAATATATTATATAACAGTGTTAATATTATACGTTTATAAAATAAATTGAAATTTTATTGTACAATAAAGCATCTGAGTTTTTAAATTTTTTTCGTCCTTTTGGATCAACTTCGAATTTTCTCAAAAACGTTTTAATACAAATGTATTTTTTATCGGAAAAATCGATAATATTCTAAATGGTGTCGTGTTATAAAAATATTTTAAATCCGTTCAAGGCTGGGAAAAAATTCCGGAAAATTTTATTTTAAATTTTCGATTTAAAAAAGAAATGGATGGTAAAAATATTTTAATTTAACGATTTTTTGATTTCGTGCTGCAACAGTTTACATTATTTCGTATTTTCGGTTAAAAAAGTCAATCGTGTACTCTGCATAGAAGTTAACATGAAATACCTATAGAAAACCTAAGGTCATTGATCAATTTTTGAAAGTTTAAATTTTTTAACTTTACGTTTAATGTACTTATTATTTTTATATTTTAAATTTCGAAGAAAGTATTTGTTTTACAATTATGTCCTTTTATTTTTATTTTTATGTTTATGTATACACTTTTTGGATAGAAGAGTTATGTAAGAGTTTTCTGGTCTAAAGGCTTTTGATAGGAAATTCATCCTAGTTGGTACTTTATTGAGGTCATTTGTTGATTTTTTGAGTAGTTTTCAAATGTGTAAAAACTAACTGCCTATTACAATAGCATGTTCAGCATGTTCAGTGGGGCCCATTATCTTTTGTAATAATAAATATAAATAAAAACGTATTGTACGTACCGACTATATGTAGACGATAATATTATGTAATGTTTATAACTAAGTACCAAAAATACCGAAAATGAATATAAATTGGAAAATCAAAATGCAAGAAACGTGAAATTTATACCAAACATTTACCATAAACACTATGGTGACATTATAAAATTTCAAAATTTTTAACCGTAATATGTATGCATGTACCTATATGTACATACGTCACATCGACTCCGCTCAAAATCGTTTTATCACTGCTATCAAATTTTCGATGCATTTACCGCAAGCATCTTGTGCGACGAATTTCTGTCGCCTACTGGACGGCTATTTAATTGTTATTATTGTTGGTTTTATAATTGTCCACCGTGACTTTTCCGTCCAACTCGCAGAGTGTCAAAACCACTTCCCGGACTTGACCGTAATACTATGAAACTTTCGAGGTTTGAGATACATCAATAGGATTTATTATATTTTTATTGTATTGCAGTCGTAAGTTTCCGCAGAATCATCTCTAGTTTTTCATCTGCCGATTACCTCTTCAACGCGACTACGACAACGACGACGGAGCCTAATATTGACGTGTCCTGTATACTAAACGCGCGCTTCATAAGACCACCGGTGCGTGTTTTCGCATTAACCTTTTGGCCAGCGTGCGTATATACACCGCTGTCGCCTTGTTTGTTTTCGTCAGTTTAGCGTGACGGCGCGTTTACAGGGTGTTTCATTAGTGTCTCGCGATACCATTTATTTTAAAATTAATTTTTTCGACAGTGATTATTAGCAGATTGTAAAATTACAATTTGACATAATTTTTAAAAGTTTCACAAGATCTTCGATCGATATTCAATAATAATAATAATAATAATAATAATAAAAAAAGACAGACAGTAAAAGGTGCATCCGCTTTGACAGCACTATAACGCACCACGGAATATGAAGGAGTTACACCGGTCGAAAAATAGAGAATGCTGTATGATGGTATATTCGATTACCGGCCGTGAAAAAGAGTAAGTATCGTACCTGATCATAGGAACGGTTGACGGTTTTTTAATTAACGATATCCGCCATCCGTCCGACCAGCGCAAAAGAGATTACAGCAAGATTTAAGATAATATAGTTTGTGTCCGCTTAAATCAGAATCACGGATGTATGACGCCAGAAAATTTACCGTGAAAATGAAAGTTGTTATTTAAACCGTATGGAACGCTGGCCTTAGGTGGATCGTATGTTAGATTAACTTCATTGGTCATTGATGGATGGGCAACGATATTATCATAAATCGTTGATTACACTGACTGCGCGTTATCTAAAATTTGAATTACTCGTTTATTTCTTTACGTTTGTTCCACGGACTAAGATACTATGGACTGGTATCGAAAGATATATTAGCGGAACCAAAATGTTTCTTAATGGCGGGCGTAAAAAATCTAGCAAAACTGTTGCCATCTATGAGCAAAAGTTACATTAATCGTAAATTGATATTATTATAATCACGAGACTAGTATCTCATAGCGTTTTCCATCTATTGTATTTGTTTACACTACACTAGTGTAGACTGTATCACACTACATGCGTGCAATAACAAAAGCAGCAATGCATTATCAATTTTATTTAAATTTTACAAAATACAGTGTTCTGTGACTATATATAATTACATGCTAATATGTCAAATATGTCATCTTCAACACAATAGTAATGGCGTGAATTAATAAAATAAATAAATAAATTACTTATTTAAAATCATTCATTCTTATATCGAACACTAAGTAATTGGAGGAATTTTTTTTAAATATCACGGCAATGATATCTTAACTCTAAATTAAACCGTTTAGAGCGTTAGCTATGCCAGATTTCCATTTATGAAACTTTTGCGACCCGTTCCCCTCTACACCCTCTATCTAAGCGATACCAGTCCATAGTATCTCTTAGTCCGTGGTTTGTTCCGTGCGGTGCGGTCATAAATGAGATAAATCGCAAAACCTATGATTCTACTCGAGACAAATTGCTGGGTGATGTTCACCTATTTCCCCGGCTAACTAGATAAATATACATTCAAGGTGTCTAAAACGTAATATACGAGAACAAAGGATATTGGGTTCATGTCGTACCTCTTTAAAAGTTTATGCTTTTGGGGGACCCGTGAAAGTTGAATAGCAATTCAATTTTTTGTTTTTTTTTTTTTTTAAATTAAAAAAAAAAAATCATTTCATTATTTCTTTCATTACAATAACTCTGAGCGGAGCTCGGTGTATTTTATACGATCATATTGTTGTCAATTTTATATTCTAAAAATTCAGTAAAAAACAAACTTTAAGGATCTATTATAATATATTGTGAAAGTAATGTACGACTTATATTGAATTAATTTTTCACGTCTTGAAATCTTAAATTACCATTTTTATAATAAAAAATAAATAAATAAGATTCGAGTCCATTTATTACAATTGGAAATATAAAGTTTTATTATGTAGTTAATATAAATTAAATTTAAAAATAGATGATAAGGAAAATATTACTAATTAATTTAGAAATACAAATAATAATGCATATACAATCCTATAGTTATCCTTTCAAATATAAAATATTTATCACCCTCATATCGCGATTATATTTACTATATAAGACTACGGAAAGAATACAAGTCTTTATTGTATCGTTTAACCAGAAGCTGGTTTAAAAGTAACATACATGTTCTGAGGAACCGATGCTAATTCGTACGATATTGATAGAGCCTGCGTCCTAGAATAAGCTAAAAATGAGCGTTACATTTATCGGACTTACTGTTACTTAGGACACAAGATGGTGGCATAGCTTAACAAATAAACTTGTCTAGGTCATTCATTGTAGGAATTTGTTGACACTTCTAAAAATATTCTGATAAATAGCCAATTTTAAGTATTTATAGACACTAAAGGGAGTAATTGGCGAATAGTAAATAATATGTTCACTCAAGAGTCATTGTTAACCCCAACCATATTAAATTTATGCATTCATGATTTATCATAAACAGAAGATCAATAGTTCCAATTTGCGCAAACGACATACCGATTTAAAGAACTTTAAGATGATTTTACCAATAATTTATTGATAATGATTGAATATTACCACAAAGCTGGAGCTTATATCTAAACTCGATAAAGATTGAAGTATGTGAATTCCACGTCAATAGTGGACATATGGAAAAAACTGAATATATTATTTATTCGTATAAGAATATATCATATTTCTTAATAAATCGCGTCGATATGCGACTCGTGAACCTTCAAAAAATATTTGTACAAAAAAAGCAAAAACCTCCCGAATACCAAAAATCCTGAGTTAACGTCATACAGATGTTGGCTGGTATGGGTTTTGGCCCTTACTCTGAGAAAACGCTGAGAATAGCCTCCATGACGCTAGTAAAATACAATAAACATGTAAAAAGAGCTTTAGATACATAGCTAAAAAGCGAAATAAAGATAATGAACTGATATCGGATAATATAATATATTACCTACAAAAATACGTAGTGACTTCTGGTCACTCAAGAAAACGATTAAAAATTTTGTAGATTTAAAATTTTCTTTCCTCTATGAAATGTTGAATAATGTACATGTGCTACGATTAAAATCTAAGATGTTACCTTAAATTACGCCAAATCATTGATACACAAATTAATAAAATATACACAATTTTAATATAAATATTCAATGCATTCTGTTTAGCTATTTATTGTGTAGAAGTACGTGTAATATTTATCATAGAACCTTTCCTTACTCAATATTATTTCACTTTTAATAAGTTTTATTTACATGTGTATGAAGTAAAATAAATTTTAGTTCACAACACAGAATATTTTCTCACTGACTATCTCATTAAATGGCAATTTTTGGACTCCTTTCTGGGGGGAAGGGGCTTTTATCAATTTACAATATACATTTATACTAACTTATATAAATGTGTTTGCGGATTATATTATGTATAATTTCCATTGTGTCCATTGGAATACAATGGAACCAAAAACCACAACTGATCTCATTCAATAATAGAGTAAGAAACTTCAATATAAGATTAAAAAATACGGAATTTTTTTACTGCACAATAATTAACAAAAAATTGCACGTTTGAAAAAAACGAATGCATATAGAACCATTTCATTTTCGGCTAAAGATATTGTAATATTATATTATTGTTCGAATATTTTTTTGGCAGTGGTTGTTATTTTACAACGACATGATGAATTCTTCGGGCTCTCGTATTTCTTATCGACCCGTAGTGACATTCCTCTAAAACCTTATAATCGTGTATAATTTGTTTTCGTCCGCACATATCATCCATAATATTAATATACTAATAATAATAATATTATTACTATTATTATAAAGTAGCATTATTAAATATCGTATCGACATTTTCAAAATATTTTCGGTCGCAAAAGGTCAGCCTGTTTCGTACGAGGAATTTTTAAAATCATGTTTTATTCCAAATATTTTTTTAATTTTGTTGGTAATTTCATCATAAAACGTACGATTTATAAAATATTTATTATTTAATAGTACTATACATAAGCTGTGAACTAATAAAAATTAATTTAGACTTATTAAAAAATATTCAAATGGCCACCTAAAATACTAATCACGTAATAATTAAAATGGCTTTATGGTTATTTTTACTACGTAATATACTACTTACCAGAGCCCCGTCTAAACGATCTTTTTAATAGTTATTAAATGTATAGATAACTCGAAAATTTTAAATAATTTTTTTTTTTTGAGGATGAAAAGTAACAGATTTTGTATTGCATACCAAAATATTAATACCAATAACCACATTTAAAAATACGGTAAAAAGTGTAACTATTGAGAAACTACTGGGATGATCTTTGAATTATGATAACCTGGAATCATTTGAGAAAGCGTGGGGGATGTCTCAACCTTCTTACTTAAGAAATAGATCGGTAAAATTAAGTCCAGTCAATAATTGTCGTTAAATTTTTAAGGTCTGTAGTTTATTTATTAGGAAACTTTGAAAAAACTGATTGACCTTTATTTTTTTTTTTTTTAAGTTTTTCGGAGATATCCACTTTAAATATTTCTTCCGGGCGACCTACAGTATTATGCTTCAAGTGTATACCCAACATCAATTATTTTGATTTCCAATATTACCAAATATTTACAAATTCAGACATATTCACTAAATATTTTAAATTAATAACTCTATATTAGATCAAACAATACAATTAAACTTAATATCATATACCTACTGGTCGTAATAAACAAGAATATAACAGTGGCGCACACCCCTTTTCTGCAAGGGGTGTCAACATACTTTTACAACATACCCACCACCTATAAAATATACCCAAACAATTTTTGTAATCAATTTTGATACTTAAATTACATATTATTCATAATAGTTTATTTTATAGTTTACCAAACAAAATTTTGAAATATTAGTGTACCACACACCACCAAATATTATAGGAGTGTCGACTGACACCTTTGTACCCCTTCGTGTACGCCACTGGTAGTTGCGCAAGGGAACCCGTAGGTTTTAATAAGGCATATAATTGTATATTTTGATATTATCAAATGCATACCTCTATTATAGTTCAATGAATTTATGGTCATTGACATCCGGTCCTGCGGCAATCGGTAAATCGCCGCGAGATTTAATGTTTACATCAATTAAAAGTAATTTCAGATTAAATAAACGAATATTGAGATGAGATAATTAATTTTAACGAATCGTAAACAGTCGAAATATTGTTACAAATATGCCGTGTTGACATTATATCGAGGGAGAACGTCATAATTATTATAATTTCAAATTCTAATTGTTGGGACGCGACGCGGGAATAGACCCGTTTCGACATGTCGTGTTCCTCGGTATGTATGGGAACGGTAAATAGGTCTGGTGTGGGTGTCAATTAACTGCCAATAATATTCCATCAAGGTCGTCATTATGGCCCGTGTAATCATTGCCGTCGCGTTTCCGCTTATAATACTTACGTATGTTGACAAACAATTCGGGCGGTGAATACGCTGCGGCGATTTCCACTGTACATTTCGGTATGGGGCGTCATTCCAAAGTCCTAAGATCATTTTGCGATGGGGCTGGTTCATTTCGGACAACAAGTCCGATCGCGAAATGGTCTTAGGGCTTTGGAATGACGCCCGATACCGAAATGTATAGGTAGTGGAAATCGTCGCAGCGTATTCACTGCCCGAATCGTTTGCAGGCTATAATGACGACTTTAATGGAATATTATTGGCGGTTAATTGACCACCCATCAGACCCTTTTACCGTTCCTATACACACCGAGAAACACGGTTTATTCCCGGGAGCCCGCACACCGTATATAAACGGAATTCAAAATTAGAATTCACGTTACGAATAGCTGATGTATAGAACTTTGATTTAGATTCAAAGGGAGGAGACGATATAAGAGCATAAAATACAAGAACAGTATGAGTATAAGAATACAAGAGCTTAATATTTACATAAATAAACGTGACCAAGTTTCTCCACGATTCGGAAGACCCGTCGTTTGACTCGGAAAATCCTCACAAGTCGTTCTGGGCTTGTTGCCAGGCACAGCGGCGGTCCGCTGAACCCGATCGAAAACTGTTGAACGCCGCCGAGCGTTCGTCATATTTGAATAGCATGTGGTTTTCCCGGTCGGCGACATTGACCGCGGTCAGACTGCAAGCACACCGCTGACGGTATGATCGTCTCGGTCCATCTTATCATGGTCTCTTTGGACCTGTACTTGCGTACGTGATGGATTATCCGCAAATTGGGATATGTTTCCCCGGCGTTATGCACCAACAGGTTGAGGTGTATGAGAGTGTTGTCGATGGGTCGGTATAACAAATCGAATGTCGTCACCGATTTCGGACATTCCTGCGACGGCTCTAGTCGGCCGGTACTTACCAATAACCCCGTTGCCGGAAAAACCGTGTCCAAACTATTTTGGTGGATCAAAATGACGATCTCGTCGGCCGAGGGTGCCGACAAAACCGGTTCTATAAAAGAAGCAGTGGCTAATGCCAAATTTGCAACTAGTAAGGAAAAATTCAATGCGACTAGAGTAAACAGAATAGTGATATTATGACTTATCTAGAAATTATTTACTGATCATTCATTGTATCTAGATACACAATTGTGGGTTATTTTAACGATTATCTTAAATACAAGTTTCATCTATTTAAGTAAATTTATCTGGATAATTTGTATGGATAAATTTTTGAAGAAATATGGGAAACCGAAAAATATTTGATTTTATCACCAGAAAATGTTATCATCACTATAAAGAGATATTATTATATCAATCACGAATCATGATATACGAAAAAATACGTCATTTACTGTCATTGGTTGAATTGGTTGAACAAAATTGATTTTTAAGGAGTTCCATATTCTTAATATGCAATTTTTCGAAAAACTAAAAAACGGCGCACAATAGTATAATTACATTCTAAGACGTGATCAGTGGCGCACATTCATTTTCTGCAAAGGGTCTCAACATACTTTTATACTTTTATACCACCTATTAAATATACCCAAATAATTTTCGTTATCAATTTTGATACTTAAATAATATTTATAATAGTTTAACTTATATAGTTATCAAACAAAATGTTTGAATAATATTAGTCTACCACCCACCACCTAATATTATGGGCACCCCTTCGTATGCGCCACTGGAATATAAAATAATAAAGTTTGTCATTTGAATATAAAATTATAATATTATAAAGTTGCAGTGTGTGTAAAGTAAATAATTTATTAATATCGTTATAATTTCAAATATAAAATTTGTATATTCTCGTCAGATTGATTTCTTAACGGACAGGATATTACATAAATATCTGGAATATTTCATGTTAAAAATACATGTCATATTTTATATGCCTACCAAATATAAAGTTTCGTTTAATTTTCTCATGAAATATTTTTAAAACCACTCATTTAAAAATATGGTTATATGTGTACCTATCTATACTTTCACAATATTTTTAAAAATGTAATCTTAACGTACGAATATTTAAAAACCTTCGAATGAAAAATATATCATTAAACATTGACTTAAGATAGGAATAGTGCAATTATATTACTTCAAAACACATATGTAATAAAATATATCGAAATATGAGACATATAGTTAACCTATATTTTATATTTATATTTGAAGTGTAAAACAATAAGATAAGTTTCTATGATTCGTTTGATAGAAAAATTACTTGGTTTATATGAAAATTAACATATATATATATTATTATATCAACTATTTTCATGGTATTTTACTAATTTTAGAATACTTAAATGTTTAATTGTTGAAGTGATTATTGAGAATATTAAATATTTAATTATTATTTTTTAGTTATAATGGTGAAATGTAATAAATTATGTTTTATAAATTATTATTCGATTAAATAATTTAGATAGGTACAGGCTATTTTTTATAAATAATCAAAATATTAAAAAAGTATTATTTTTTCTTTTTAAATTTTTAAATGCTACTATCCATATCTCCATTTAACAACATAATAATCTCAACTCTTCGCTTGATAAAATGAATAAATTCATAATATCTATAAATGTATAAATTTAAGTTTTTATCAGTTGTATACGTACTCGTATTTTGTAACAAAGCGTTTTTCCAATACAACGATAGTGTTGATTTTCCTGAAAGCTTTTAGTCTTCTAAAAAAAAAACCCAAGTAGAACGAAATGTTGATACTGTATGCAAGTTACTTAAGCTTACGAACAGAACTATTTTTAACGTTAAATTATCATTAAAGTTTTGTTCTAGTTAGGTACCCGTTTCATAATGCATTTCAAACATTTTAATATTTTACAAAACTTAATAGCGCTGCGATATACGCCAATAAGACGCGAATAAACTTAAACCGTATAACAACTGTGAAATAAATATAATATTTTATATACATATAAATATCTGAAATACGCGATATTCGTGTGCGAGTTTTAGTTTAGCTGTTTGTCGGAATAGAAATTACGGACACACGAAAATACAATAATATTCTAAATTTTTGTGTAACTATACTATATTATATAGTATGATATTTCTATTTAATCTAAAATAACTGCACTTACATATTATATTATATAGTGTTACGGGCGTATATCTACTTTGACTGGATAAATGAAATATAATTCATATACTTATATATATATATATAATATATATATATATATATATATAAATACATATAAGTGGATGATGTGTGCGGGAGGGCGTTCAAATCATTTCCCCGGAGAACAAAAATAATATTACGACGACTCGGTATGAGATAAAAATTGATTTGACAAAAGAATTTCTCGGGACGGCTTTATACGGGGCAACTCGGGATCTCTCCGCGGCAGCAACGACCATTATTTTTTCCAATACCGAAAATACGCGTATAATACCGTTTCCCGGGGACAGACGGAAGATTTATTTTGCTCGCACAAGAATTCCCAGCGCGGTCCCCAGCGACCCTCGTGCGTCAAAATGACATGTATACGAAAGGTACAAATGCGAACTAAAAGGAAAGGTGTTAAATAAAACCCCGTGGCCGAGACGCGCGTTACGGGGGAGGAAAATATGACAGGACCGACCGAAAAACGAGAAACAAACCCGAACTAGGTTGAAAGTTCCACAAAATACGCCACACACACATACATATATATATATATATATATATATATATATATATATATTATATTATACACGTATACACACCTACATCAAAGTGATCGAGTGTACAGTTATACCGTAAGTCTTTCAAATGTAATCTTCGTACACTGTACATACTTCCAAGACCGCACACGTCATGGCAAAAAAAAAAAAAAAAAAAAAAAAATGAAAAGCGCATCACGTGTATACCGCAATTACATGATATGACACGTTTGATTGTTTGACGCATAGACTTTAAATATAAACCACGGACTAAGATACAATGGACTGGTATCGCTTAGATGGAGGGTGTAGAGGGGAACGGGTCGCAAAAGTTTCATAAATGGAAATCTGGCATAGCTAACGCTCTATAACGGTTTCATTTAGAGTTAAGATATCATTGCCGTGATATTTAAAAAAAATTCCTCCAATTACTTAGTGTTCGATATAAGAATGAATGATTTAAAATAAGTAATTTATTTATTTATTTGATTAATTCACGCCATTACTATTGTGTTGAACACTGTATATATATATATAATTATCATTTATTTTGATAAGTATTTTTCGTGATAAAATAATACGTTAATCCGTAATTGTATTATTTATATACAATTTTGTAAAATGTAAATAAAATTGATAATGCATTGCTGCTTTTGTTATTGCACGCGTGTAGTGTGATACAGTCTACACTAGTGTAGTGTAAACAAATACAATAGATGGAAAACGCTATGAGATACTAGTCTCGTGATCACGAATTAAGATATACAGGATGAGGAACGAGTTTAACAGTTTGAAACCAATCGTTCTTAGATTCCAATTAGACATACAGCGCTAGTGGCAACAATATAAACTAATACTGTATCACCAGTATCACGT